>VKOC01009480.1:0-11411 GCA_009364415.1 Spea multiplicata | reverse complement strand
CACTGGATCTCTCTTTTTTTCAATAATTATGATTATTATTATTGAAGGAAGCTTCCTGTCTAAGTCTCATTTTCATTTTATCTCCAATTTTATTTTTACCAATATCTATCTATTAATAGCAGCTCTCTCTCTCTCTCTCTCTCTTGCCCCTCGCTGCCCACCCCCCATCTTCTTCTTTCTCTCTCTCAGCGGCTCTCCGCCCCTCGCTCTCGCCTCTCCGCCCCCTTCCGCTCTCGCGCTCTTCCCGACCCCTCCCGCTCTCTCTCTCGTCTCTCTCTCGCGCTCTACTCTCTCGCCTCTCTCTCTCCGCTCTCTCGCTCTCTCTCTCTCGCCCCTTCTCTTCGCCGCGCTCGCTCTCTCTCTCGCCTTCTCTCTCTCACTCTCTCGCTCGCTCTCTCTCCCGCTCTCTCGCTCTTCTCTCCCGCTCTCTCGCTTCTCTTCGCCTCTCTCTTGCTCTCTCTCTCGCTCTCTCTCTCGCCTCTCTCTCTCACTCTCTCGCTCGCCTCTCTCCCGCTCTCTCGCTCTCTTCTCCGCTCTCTCCTCTCTCTCTCGCTCTCTCTCTTTGCTCTTCTCCCGCTCTCTCGCTCTCTCTCTCGCTCTCTCTCTTGCTCTCCTCTCTCTCGCTCTCTCTCATCACTCTCCCGCTCGCTTCCTTCTCCCGCTCTCTCGCTCTCTCTCTCGCTCTCTCTCTTGCTCTCTCCTCTCGCTCGCTCTCTGCTCTTCGCATCTCTCTCTCTCTCATCTTCTGCTCAGCTCTCTCTCCGCCTCTTCTCGGCCGCTACTCTCTCTCGCGCTCTCTCTCCGCCCCTCTCGCTCTCTCTTTCTCTCCGCCCCTCTGTCTCGCGCTCGCTCGCTCTCGCTCTCACTCTCACTCTCTCTCTCTCGCTCTCACTCTCTCTCTCTCGCTCTCACTCTCTCGCTCGCTCTCTCTCCCGCTCTCTCTCTCTCCCGCTCTCTCACTCGCTCTCTCGCTCTCTCTCGCTCTCTCTCTCTCTCGCTCTCTCTCTCACTCTCTCGCTCTCTCTCTCACTCTCTCGCTCTCTCGCTCTCTCTCTCAATTACATTCTTCTGCACTTCAGATAGCACAGTCTGTCTCGGCATATATTGAGTCCTCTCTGGCATGTCTCTATCACCCCGTCCTTTTGCCATAGTCTCTTCTTCTTTTAGGAGAGTCCCGTCTATAGAACGATCTTGTGCTGTCACTCATCATGCTTTGAATATATTAAAAAAAATTACCATAATTCAATATTTTCAGCCCAAGGAGTACGGCCAGCGATCTCTGTTCAGGGAGGGTTGGCGAGTTGGGTTTGGCAGCAGCGTGGAGGACGTAGCTGTTTAATAGCCAGACAGGTGAGTCTCTGGATCGGCCACTTGGCCGCGTCTCTTTCGAGACACCCAGTGAGTCTCGAAGACGCCGCCTCGGTCTTTCTGTAACGGCTGTGAGTTACGGACACGGCAGGGATATTGGGTAATGGCGGCATGGCAGAGCTCACCGTGTGCGGCGGCGGCGGGGGCAGCGCAGGTGGCGGCCCCATCATTGGCGATGACCGTACGGTTTTCAGAGTCCTCCTGATTTTCAGCCATTTGAGCAAAAGGACTTTGGAGCCTCAGGTATAAGAAATACAAATAAATTAACCCTTTGTCCACACTGCTCCTGCCGGTCTGCCTGGGATCTCTGCTGTCCACACGGTCTTTGAAGTCACTTCCAGCCACGGATCGAGCTTTCACAAGGAAGGCCTGTTTATCGTGAGGTCCTCTGAGCACCAACTCCACAGAGACCATTAGATCCCCAACCTGTCCAAAAGAGCCACCAGCAGCTCAGTCCTCGGTGGGTTTGCCGGCGGGGTAAATGCCATCTTGGGTCCTAGAAAAAAACCCCATTGAGGAGCATACATTGAGCTCTCGCCAGCCGACGGCCCGCCGGGCATTGGGTCTGGGTGCCCCATGGCCAGTCCAGGCAAGATACCGACTCGTACCGGGGCAGATCGGGTCATGCGATGTCCGGCTGGACGCAAATAAAACTTCTGGCCACTTAGTCGCCCCCCAGTCCGGCCCTGGAACAGACAATCAGTATTAAGACCTCTGTAAATAAGAATATATTGGAACGGATCCTATCTCTGTGATATTATACTGAAACAACCGCCATCTAACACCGGGCTGCCCCGTTTCCCCCCCCGGATACATCTACTAACCCCCCCCGGCTTACTGGATCCATTACACTCAAAGGGTTAAACTGCCTCCAAACGTGTTTTCAACATCAAGGGCATTTGGGGTAAAATCCCACTTGAGTGACCCAACCGGACTGCTGTTTAGGTGCGTGAGAGAATACACGGCATCCTCCATAACGTTCTGAGGGAATTCCCAGAAAATGCACATTTCTGCTCAATAAAAAGCAATATTTATTTACAACTCCCAGAATCCAGATAAAAGTTTGTGGAACTCGGCAGAATCGTGGGGTTTTTTTTAATTGGTGCTTCCCGTGTCGGAGGTTAAAACAGATCTCACAAATCTGGCTACTGTCTTTTTACTTTACTGAGAGGGTGGTAGATAAGTGGAGCAGCCTCCCAGCAGAAGTGGTAGAAGGTAATACACTGAGGGGATTAAACATGCATGGGAAATACGGCTCCCGAAGATGAGACCAAAGTCTGATTAAGGTTTGAGTCGTCACAGCGGGAGAAACGGGCGACTAGACGGGGGCCGCCGGGGGGCCGATCAGCCGGCAGGTTCTGGGGTAAGTCGGCAATCTAATTGACCCATTCCTGCCCTAAAAAAGGAAGACTCATTTTAAAGAAAATAAATCCCACGCCCTTTAAACTCCCCATGAAACGGGAAAGAGGTCATTCCAGCCCTGTCCACACGGGGGCGCCGGGAGTGCACAAACCGGCCCGGGGTGGCCCCCACGCTGTGCTCAGCTGTTGTGCTGTCTGGACCCTCGGCGCTCCAGACACGGAGCAGAACACGCGATTACAGCTGGGATTTTACACATGATGGTGGGAATCACAGAGCCGCAGCCAATGAGAATGCGAGGATATTCCCCGCGCTACCTGGGGAGGGGCGGGGGGGGTAAATACACTTTTATTGCCCCAAACATTCTTTTGCTAAGAGCTTTGTGCTAAGATCCAGACATTTAACTCCACGTGACTGCTGTTACTGTGCGCACCCATGATTTAGATTGTAAGCTCTGGTGGTCGCAGCTACTCATAGCTTCCCCATTTCTAAATAAATGATTACAGAACGACCCAGAAGCCTTTGCTCGTGTTTTTTGAATGGAGAGTGTGTTATGAGCTCATCATACAAACTCTACCCAGAATCCACTTCTCTTCCAGTACAGACTAAATGTGATGACATCATAACCCGAGCTGGCGCTCATAATCTTCTTCTCCTCTGGCAAAAAAAGTTCATGTGATGACTTTACAACCCAAGTCATTTCCCAGAAACTAAATGCGATGATGTCATAAGGACCTAGGCATTACCCCGAGCCCCCCTGTGGAGGTGGCAAAACCACAGATGATGTCATTCTTTAAAACAACAAAACTGCCCTGTGCGTTACAGGGAAGCGCTTAGTAGTAATTTACTAAAAGCTGCTAGAATTTACTACATTCCAAAAATCCCAATTTGTTACCCCAAAATCTAAGCCCTCCACGTGGTTAACTTTTACTACAGAGGGGGTAACTTTTGGGTTCCTGCCCCTCCTTGGAGACGCCAATGGTCCTTCTCTTTAGAGAGGGGCCGAGAAGATCTGGCCCTTCTGCAGGCCTTCAGGTCAGGGAGGGAGGAAGTGGTTGCACATCCTTTCAGGGAGCACGGCCCCCAAAGATGAAGAATTGGGGGTCCGGGATCCATTGTGGCCCTTAATTGGGCACTTTTGGCGCCCGCTGGTAACGTTTTAGCGGCTTGGGTGTGCGTTGTAACCGACGCATCCCACGGATTTGGTCTTTAATGTACTCTTTGCAATGAAAATTAAAAATATTTTTTTTCGGAAAAAAAATTAATTTTGTCTTTTGAAGGATATTTAAATTTTGAAATTCGCTCATTTATGGTACCGTTAAAAGCGTTTAAAACATTATCGATTTTGGTTTTAATCATTTCTGGAAAGTACGAGGCAGAAATATCCTGAATTTCTAATTTTCTAGCTAATAGTTCAGCTTTCTATGATTAACCGAAATACAGAAAATCTTTTTTTTAACCGTTTTTTGGCCTTTTTTTCATAAAAATTAAATGCCCCCCCGTTAGGAGACGGGACGGACCTGAAGTCACTCTTTATCTGTTAACAAAAAAGTGAAATTCTAAAATGCAGATGTTTGGTGAAATTTCAAAGCGGTCTCTTTTGAGGTCAGTTTCGGCCCCCCCTCCCCCAGTTTCTGCCCCCAGCTGTGTTTGACTCTGCCTCGGGGGGTCTCGTCGAGGCTGTCCGGGGTCACTTCTATACGGATGAAAGGCCGGTCACAGCTGCACTGACCGCTCGGCCATCTTGCTAGACCTCATATTGTTGGTTTCCATAGTAACCGGGTTACTCCGAGAGGACGAGGATGAGGCTAGGCCTTAAATTAAATGCGACCTCTGACCCTTCATTATTAATGCCCCTCTCTTGCCTGAAACTGTCTGTTTTAATGTACCAATCACCATGGTTTCAGGTATCTGGTTTTTAACTGGATAATCAGATATTTTGGCACCAATAAGGAAATTAATAGTTTAGAAAATATTTATAAGCGAAGCCAGTCCTGTGACAATTATTGGATTGAATCGGGGCAGTTGGCAGCTATGAGCCGTATTTATTAATGCGCCCGTAGCCCCTCTGCAGTTTTTCGGGGTGGGTTTCGTA
This sequence comes from Spea multiplicata, assembly GCA_009364415.1. Classification (NCBI taxonomy): domain Eukaryota; kingdom Metazoa; phylum Chordata; class Amphibia; order Anura; family Pelobatidae; genus Spea; species Spea multiplicata. Next base: position 6,589 of record VKOC01009480.1, on the reverse strand, counting down.
TCCCTCGACCCCGGCTGTGCCTTTCAGAGGGGCCGACGATATTTGAACAATCCCCTTGTGAACTTAATTGGGATTTCTTCACGAGGGAGACAGAGAGATGGTAACTCGACCCCCTCCCCCTCCCTTCCTGTGAATAACGTCATCCCGAAAAAATGCTGAAATCCAAAGACGGGCACAAAAAAAAAAACAACATGAAAGGGAGAAGCGGGGAGACCCAGGAAACAGGGGGCATCGTCATGGAGCGCCAAAGACCAGACGTGGGGATATCTGGGGCAGTTATAATGTATGCATGCCGCAGGTCTATGAGTTACTCCGATGGGGGAGGGGAATGCTGGGCCATAGGCAGGTCTAGATTGGCCATCTTGAGCACTGGTGGCCGATAGGGTCTTATACTTGGCCAGCCCGGGTCGTGTCCTCCGGCATGCAGATGGCGACTGGAAAAGCGCGACTGTGTGTGTAACGTGCGTTTAAAGTCTCAGGGCCACTTAGTCAACGCCAGTGCCGGCCCTGGACATATTTACCAAAGATTTACAATGAAATCCGGTGGAATGAGAGATAAACCCCCAGTTTTTATCTCATTTTGTTCCAATAAACTCCCTTTATCTGCGGACCTGGAGCCGCCGTCGCTGTCAGTCATGTGATATTTTGGGTGACTTTCCCGGCTCAATCACCGCACTGAGCTGATGCTTTATGGCGATGCTAATGAAGTCCGTTCCTCCATAGACTTCCATTAGTTACAGAGTCTGGCAGGGTGATTTAGACTGAGTCATTCTATTTTTCCCCACAGGCAGTATGATAAGGAGTCGGGGGGTTTAGTAGATCGGGGATCAGATAACAGAGCGAGAATCATACAAACGGCTGATATGCAGCTGCCTGAAAACTTTATATTATGGGGCAAAAAACTACAACTGGGGTAAAAAACAGAGCGATATTTAATCTGATTCTAGAAATAAAGAAATGAGAGTAGGCAGTGAGGTCTCGGAGTAGAGGTTGATCTGTAATTTGTGATAAGGTGGATAATCTGACAGTAGGAATAATTAATGTTGGGAGATTTATACCCCGGGGCTTTGGGCTCTTGCCCCAGTCCTTTTTATCTCTATTAGTGGCTGGGGGTATAGAAAGTTCTGACACTTTGATTAATGAGACTGAGCTCAGCCGGCTCTGTGACCCGAACTCCAGACGGGCAGAAACATGCGGTGCCCAGGACCCGGTGCACAGAGGTCTCCTGATCGCAGTCCCCGAGTCCTTATTTCATCTCCATTTGCTGATGCAGCGAAATTCCTGCACGCATTGAGTGTCTGACAGCGGAATCCGCGAAAGATTAGTGAGTGAAGGGGAAGGACACACAATAGGGACTCCTGAGAGAGACTGGAGAAAGCAGGGATGTATAATGCAGACACAGAAACAGATCGGCCCCCATTCGGCCCCCGTCTAGTCGCCCGTTTCTCCTGCTGTAAAGACTCAAACCTTAATCAGTCGTTGGTCTCGTCTTAGATTCAGGAGCCGGATGTCTATCCCATGCATGTTTAATCCCCTCACTCTATTACCCTCTACTACCTCTGCTGGGAGGCTGCTCCACTTATCTACCACCCTCTCAGTAAATTAAAAAGTCATATCACCATATTATTCCAGGGACTGTCTGAACATTTATGACAATTCTGATATTTGTCGGCAAAAGATGAGTTAATATAGAACTTTGTCCCAAATATTGGCCGCCAAATCCTAATAAATGGCAAATTGTTTAAAATTCCGATTCTAGTCGTTATCATTAATTTAAGAGCCAGAAGTCTGGCCATTAAGGGGCTTTAAAATAGTTTTAAATGCTGGGGGGGGGGGTTGTGCCCTCGGATGGGTAAATAGAAATATCAGGGGGTTTGTGAAATTGATTTGAGGGCCCCCACTGCCATAACCCCCCCCCGGGGTAACAGTGGGGTGCAGGTCCGTGTGAAATCGCATAAGCTTGTGGAACTAAAGGCTGCGTATGGAAGCTGCCACCGGCCGCAGAGACGGCGAGGGGTATTTCAGACAGTAGGGAGAGGGGGAGAGGGGGTATAGAGAACAAGGATTGGGGTGGGGGCAAGAATAATAGAGATGGGGACATGGGGGGGGGATTATCTCCCGCCACAAATGCAAAGAGAGCTTGTTGTATTAAGGGGGGAGGAAAAACCATTTCCAAACACAATCAGTGCGGCCGCAAATAGAACATTTTGTAACAATTATTTAATGAGGCATTTAAATTCCAGACGAATTTCACGTATACAATGGGGGGGGGGGGGTTATTTTATTTTTGGTTAAAATGAATGTATTATAACTAAATTGGAAAGAATGGGATTGAGGGGTTAATCTACGGAAAAAGTGTATCAATAACATTATTGTACAATTATTTTCTAAAATGTCATTAATGTTTTATATTTTTTTTTTTTTTTTTAATATTTATAATTAGAAATTTCTGGTCCAAAGTGGGAGAACAATGCAGTCGCCGTGGCAACGGATTTCCACAATCGAGTCATGATGTAATGATGTCATATGATGTAATATGCGATACAGTACCTAAGAATATACACGCATGGATGTGTTTAATTCACGTTAAAGCTTAATTTTTGAAAAAAAAGTATAATAAAAAGATTTAACAATAAATATAATGTCATAATTAATAAAATTAATTAAAAAGAATTAAAAACCCGTCAATCAGTCGACCCCAAAACCAAGGAGAGATTGTCTAAAAATTCCCGATAGATATTCTAACTTTCTAGCCTGGTATACTGTTAAAAATAGTAGAAAAATTTCCCATTTTGCTAATTTATTTTTATTTTCAATACTTTTTTTATATTAAAAAATCTTGTCCTGAAATGTTTCTTTAAAAAAAAATTCTCCAGTGCATTTTTTAATAACAAAATTCCATTTTCCAAATTTTTCTTGTAAAAACAAAATATTTTTTGCATACATTATTTAATAAAATTAATTCCCATTTTCGCAATTTTTTTAAATAATTAATTTTTGAATAATATGTAATATTTTTTTTTCCTGAAGGTATTTTATGGGTTTTGGAGACTTTCGCGGCCCCTCGTATCGCACGGCGTGAAGCTCTTCTCTGCATGGGCTGCCGTTCCCACATTACGCATGCAAATTGTGAGGGAGCATCCAGCCCCCGGCCTGCAACTCAAAAGATTTCCCAGGGGGCAGAAGGGCTTCGGCTTCACACCCAGGGTACCCCAAACCCTGGGGCTTAGAGGAGAGAATCGAAAATCAGAGGGTCGGAGGCTTAGGTGGAATGGAAGGAAGTTTTACTTTACTGAGAGGGTAGTAGGTAAGTGGAACAGCCTCCCAGCAGAAGTGGTAGAGGGTAATACAGTGAGGGTATTAAACATGCGCGGGATAGACATACGGCTCCTGAATCTAAGACGAGACCAACGACTGATTAAGGTTTGAGTCGTTACAGCAGGAGAAACGGGCGACTAGACGGGGGCCGCCGGGGGCCGATGATAGTCTGTCCTACGCTCTCCCCGCCACCCCCCCTGTTTGTCTCTTTAATACCCTGGGCAGCCGGGCAATAAGGCGTTTCAGCCTCAGAAGCCGCTGTTAGATGGCGGTCGCCGGCAGCCTTTATATTTGATGAGGACGTTTTTGGAAATTTCCCTCTGTGGCCCAAAGGCAGGTGAAGGAGCTGCCCCGACCTCCCCGCCGGGGGTGTTTATTCAGGGAGTACACCTGCCGGGGCTATTCGGGGAAAGATTCTGCCCCCCGGGGGAGAAACGCTGACAGGGGACACTTTAACAGATTTATTTTAGGAACCTGGCCGCAAATCTTTACTTCCGCAGCTGTCAACACCCAGGAGGGCCGACGAGACAGATATATTCCCATTTCCCATTGGCCGAAACAGTGCCGAGGACTTATTAATTACTAAGGAGCTTTCTGATTGGCTGCTGGTAACCAGAACCCGCAGAACTATCTATAAATTATCTGATTGGCTGGTAACAGCATATAATAATTAGAACCAGCGATTGTTCAACAACTGAACATTCTGATTGGTCGAACCGTAGCATGTCTTTGGCCGATGAAGAAGCAACGGAGGGGCAGTTAATTAAGGGGTTTGGATGGTGGTCATTGAAAAGGGTCACATGGGGGTAATAAAGTCATCAATATGCCCACTGGGGTCACAGCTAGAAGATCTGCCCTTTAAATAACTCTCGTTCAGGAGCCGTATGCCTATCCATGAATGTTTAATACCCTCACTGTATTACCCTCTACCACTTCTGCTGGGAGGCTGTACCACTTATCTACCCTCCCTCTCGGTAAAGGCATTTCACGTATAGCATCTTTACACGTATTGAATGTATTCACCGGGGCTCGGACACAGACAGCGGCCCCTGCCTCACAGACGTCCTCGTGGTTCAGCAGGTTTTTCGGCTCGATGTTGAATGGCGGGTCGTGAACCAGGAATGGGTGACGGGAAAGGAGCTGAGGAGATAATATCTCAGGCGGGCAGAGAACCGGCCCTTCCGGTCGGCGAAGTCCCCGCGATTAACTCATTCGGAGACAGATCTACGATCCCAGACGCTTCTCGCAGGAGCCCGTGAACTCTGACCCCACATATAGCAAATATTGCCCTAAAGGGGGCTCGTCCGGAGCGGGGATGTCTAAGCAGCCCTGCCACTTTAAGGCCAGCAGCCACCTAGTGACCTACGTGCCCCAACCAGCAGCCGCACACCGCATGATCTGCCCCTGGAGCAGCAGTGGGGTAAGTATTGGGGCTGTTAGCCACTGGCCTTCTAGGTATTTGCCCGGTGCGCCAGGAAGCCAGTCCTGGACTGATCATCCGTACGGCTAAAGCTGCCCCGGGCAAAGCATAAACTACAAGGAGTTATAGAGAAAAGGTGGTGTTTAAAGTGATAAAATGGAACATTCAGCCACAATAGGTTGCCATGGTAACTGCACAACTCTTGGAAATTTAGATTTTTTTCCTGAAAATAAAACAAAGTCAGAAAAAAATGCGACTTAAATCCACGCCTGTTTTAACGTTTGTGCATTAAATAAAGTTTTTCTGTTTTGAATCGGTCGCTGTTAGACATTGCGTCCATCGCCTGGTGGTTTCCACGCTTCCGTCCGAAGAAGAGACCTCCGAGGTCCCGAAAGCGCATGTAGCTTAACATCTCACACGGGATGTTTCCATGGTAACCATACGTCTTATTTCCATTTATGATATTTGAGATTTTTCCAACAGAATTTTGGGCTTGTAACCTTCGTGGTGGGACTTTTCTTCAGGCTGTCGGCCGGCTCGGATAATGGAGGGCGCGAAGGGGCGGCCATGGAGATGACAGAGGCTTTTATCCTCGCCGCGTTTCTCCGTGTCGCCGGCTCTTCCGCCCGCTCACCCCGAACGCGATGGAAAGCGGACTCTGCGGGGGCGTTCAGCGCGTGCCTTTTAGCGCCCTCCCCAGTGGCGGGCATAAAGGGCAGTTGAGGAGATGCAGCTCTACCTGCCCGCCAGGACTCGTCCCAGGACAGGCAGTTACAGCATTATTTACCTCCTGGCGCCTGAGCAAAATACCAGCTTTTGTGCTTAAATCTTCAGGACACAAAGAAAAGGCACAATGAGTATGGAGGAGATCCCGTCTGAGGCGAAAGACCCCCCCCCCGGGGCTGCGGAATTTTTCGTATTCCTAAATTCCCCAATAAACCCGTACCCCCGGACCCCGATACCCCCGGACCCCGCGACCCCGACCCCCGGACCCCGTACCCCGACCCCCGTACCCCGGACCCCGTACCCCCGTACATGCTGTATTACAAAACGCAGACTAATCCGTCAATTCCATGAACGCCTCAACAATGGGAATGACCCAGCATCCAGAATGCTCAACGATGAGTTGACTACTTAATAACACTCAAGTGAACCAACAGGAAGGGCAACTCATCTATAGGCCAACTCATTTGGAGGCCAAGTCACAGCCCAAAATATATGAAGTACAACTCATCAAAACGCCAATTCATTGAAAGGTCGACTTATTGGAACACCAACTCATCAGAAGGCCAACTCATCAGAAGGCCAACTCATCAGAAAGCCAACTCATCAGAAGGCCAACTCATCAGAAGGCCAACTCATCAGAAAGCCAAAACTCATCAGAAGGCCCAACTCATCGAGAAAGCCAACTCATCAAGTAAGGCCAAACCATCAGAAAAGGCCAACTTCTATCAGAAAGCCAACTCATTCAGAAGGCCAACTCATCAGAAGGCCAAACTATCAGAAGCCAACTCATCAGAAGGCCAACTCATCAGAAGGCCAACTCATCAGAAAGCCAACTCATCAGAAAGCCAACTCATCAGAAAGCCAACTCATCAGAAGGCCAACTCATCTACTCTGAAAAAGTTATGTTCTGTCTCCCATCCAGGTCAGCTGAGTTGCCCCTGTGCGCCACTTCAGTCAAGCTGATCATTGAGTCTGTCACTCATGCTTCGACACGTTGGTTGAGTCTGACTCTCAGCAGTGTTGGTCATTAAGCTCGTTAGTCCAATTCAGTCAGACCGACTCGAGTCCAATTCCTCTAAATACATTTCTGTGCCCAGTGACAGCGCTTCAGCTGAGTGTAGAACT
>VKOC01009479.1:0-11518 GCA_009364415.1 Spea multiplicata | reverse complement strand
TCTATACAACCATGAATCCCTCACCTAACTCTTCCAACCATGTATCCAAATGTGTCAATCATTTCAATTTGAAGAACCCACCTAACCTCTATTTAACTATGCAAAACCCACCCATCAGTAATATAAACAAAAATGTTTTCCTATATTCTATTATTATATTTTATGCATAAGTAATGGAATCCTTCCACCTGAATCGTTTCTGTAAATACGAGGAGATGTGATCAATGTTTATCGTGTGTTTTTCTGACCTACCGTACATTTCTTCATTAAGTTCATGTCATCCACCTCCCCATCAATGTCAAGCCTCAGCTTCAGGAGCATCGCTAGCTGTTGTGAAGATCCCAAAGCCTCTGGACGGACGGACACCTAGACCATGCTATAGAGTGCATTGCTTATCTCCTGGTTTGCACACATGGTATTGACTGACCTTGACAACAGCCTAATCTATCTTGGCAAATTTAAGATAGAGAAAACAAGTAAGGTAGACAGACCTGCTGCCTTCGGCTATCGATCAGAGGCTTGAGTGAGAGCTAATTAAACCTGGGATAAAAAGCTTCAATACTAAGGTTATATTAGCTGTAATATCCATAAGATGACCGTAAGGTTCAGAGGCACGTCACTCTGGTAATTGTGATACACCAAGACGTTCCTACGCATGCATGACAGCGTGATTACTCTGTGTGATGCTGAAGAATCGTATTTTATGCCATACTTCTATAAAACAGATCTGTTGAATCTCATGAATATTTGGAATTTGGAATATATGGAATTTCCCCTATAGAGGAAATGGCTCTATGGAGATATTCGTGCTGGCGGGGTAGCAGGTTTGGTCAGCGTATTAGATGTTTAAAGCTAAAGAATTTAAAAATATAAGATGGATTTTAGTTGGAAAGTTGATCAAATTAGAGAACTATGACAAAATAAATGTGAGTAAAATATTAACGAAGGAGATTACAAATCTGAGGTTGGGAGATAGATTTCCTATACAACGATGTGATGTGTACATATGTAAATCATACTTATTAATATTTTTAGCTAATATTTTTTTAGATTTGCTCTATACATTTGTGATCTATATAAATGGTGAACCTGACAACCATGAAGGGATATTCCCATTGACCTCAACAGGTCCAGCATTGATAGTCTAACATGATGCTTGGACACACAATGACCTTACTTGGTTGACTATCATATCATGCAAATTATTTTAACCACAAACATTTCAATTAAGCCTCATTAGTGTGCAATTAAAATATAATTGCGTAATTACTATAATAATGGCTACCTTACGCTCTCCTACTTTAAAGTGTCCAGGAAAATATGTATAATTAAATACCGAACACGTCTTCATGTTCTCTCTGGGCAGTCCCTCTGCCCTGCTGAGAAACTATTAAATTAAACGACGCATCTGAATGTATATATTGTACACCTAGACTATCGGATCGACACATCATTTAGCACAATTAGAACTGCTTGTAGCTTGTGTACTTTGACTTGTTGTTGTTTTGAAATTGCTTTGGAGATATTTGCTTCAAATTTAATGATTATAATTCAGCTGATTTTTTATGGCAAAATGTGGCAAAACTGGCATAACGTTATGTGGTTCAGCTATACTAAGCACCAGTCAACTCCAGGGAGGCTAATGAGACATTCATCCATGGAATGTTAGTATGGTAAAGAAAATATAGATAATGGAATAGTCTGGCCTAGGCCCAAGGTGGCAGATCTGTAAAGGGGCACCCTCGGGGCACGGCAATGTAATTTACTCAACCCTGTCCTAGATATGACCTAGGGCAGTGGCACAGCCTGCCTAGTGGACTCTCCTCCATGGCTGCCATTCTTATTGCCGATCTCCAGCATATGATGAGGAATAGCGTAAAAAGGGTCGAGCTGTGGCACGTCACGAAGAATGATTTTGGAATCACCAATAGGGTGATTTTCCTTGGTTTGAGGACATAGCCTGTTGCCCTAGACCTAGTCATCTCTGGCCAGAAAATGTTGTTGCCTATTCAGCTTTGCCACCCTATTATAAGATCAGCCTCCCTAGTTAGCCTCCCTTAGGTCTAAAATGGGCTGGTTAGGAAAATCAGAGATATCCATTACTCCAGATATAGCAATAGTGAGAGGAACGTGAGTAACAAGGACTTCAGGCAGGATTAATGCAATGATTAGAACCTTTCTGTAGCCCTTTTCTGGGTTTTCTATCCTTTACATGAGCACCTTGCCCACTAAAGGTGTCTGGGATGCTTTATTGCTGCCCACCTGCCTGGAATTGCAGCCCCCAAGCTGAAAGTTGTCAGCCGTCTCCTGATCCTAACTCTCCCCATCAATCTGAATAGAATTCATTTTTTTACATTTACAAATTCGAGTGTTTGTGGCAGGCCTTGCAATATTGTTCGATATATTGATCAACAAATAGCGAGGTGAGATAACGAGAAAACATCTTATTGATAACTCTATAAAGCTGACAGACGGGGGAGGTGTAGAAAGTGAAAGAAAAGGGAGGGATGCGTAACCATTTAAATAGCAGTTGGGTGAGCAATGCTATAGTATATAATTTGAATAATTAACAATCAAACTATGCCCCCTATTACCATATTGCCTCAGACAGTATTAGAGGTCCACCATACTTAATGATGAAATAAATTAATTCGCCAATTAAAAAGCAGAGGATCTGTGTAAAAGCATCAAGGAACAGGGAGAGGGCTCCAACAAGTCACAGATCAGTAGGTCGGACATGGCCGGTAGGGCTGGGACCAGACACACAGCCTTACGTCTTTTAAGAGAGGTGCAATGCTTTTGCTTCTACAGAAAGCAGACGCCTGAGCCTTAGACATTCTACCACCAGCCTCGATCCAATGCATTCTTCTTTCCCAGAGGTGAAACAATCCAGTGGGAGACCCAGTATATAACCTACTGTTCTCATTTAGCCTTATTTCATCTTCCCTTTCCTAATGTATTCTTCCCATTTTCCCCTTAGCTTCCAGGCTATTTCCATATTCTTGCCCCTTACAGGTTTTCCCTCTTGCCCTCCTCGCCTAGCCTTTTTATTCCATGTCTGCATTTCCCGACCAGGCAGAGAGCGTCTGGTAGACTGGACCAGAGATCTGCACCTCCACTGGTATAGGTCTCGATAACAATGATCCATTGTGTTCAAGCCCTCTAGAAAATCCACTCTTCTTTACACCATTCACATAGGTTATCATAAACAATGAGGGTTAAAGTGTATTTATGTTACTATGTTATATTTAAATCTGTTATACTATGACGTTTCATTCTTAGTATTCTTAGTATCTTCCTTGGTTTAGTTATCCCCGATAACCTGTTTTAACCCTGTTATAACTACTCTGAAGAGTTCAATGGAATCGTTCATGTGTATAATGAGCTGATTCCTAGCCCATGGAATTTCGCAGGCAACCCTCCTGTGTGACTGCTTATCCTCATTGGTAATCAAATATGAGTCACTCGTGATATATATATATATATATATATATTATATATATATATACATTTTTAAATGAAGTAATATCTAGGACAGATTCACTTACTAAAATCATTAACATATTCTGAACGCACATGATTCACTTCATACTGCTCATAAATCTTAGAAGTAAAAAAGGAAAATCTATGATGTCACATATAGATAGAATTTATATAAAACATTTGAATGCTGTCAGCTATATGCATAAAATGCATAATTCATGAAGGAAGATCATGATATGAGTGGATTAAAGCAAAACCAAGCTGAACATAGTGATAGCCGCTTAATTTTCACAGGCAGAGATTAACTTGGTTATTATAATTCAGTGGCTGTCTAGATTTCACTTTCTCTTCCTAATACATATATTTAGAGCCTTTTTTGGGTTGTATTGTTATCATCTGGACTGGTGAGCATACGGATATCTTTCATGGTAATGCCTAGGGTTTAGGACCCATCCCCAGTAAATGTGCCCATCAGCGTTCCTTCTAGGGTGAGTAGCCCACCACCAACACGTTAATAATGCAGCTCATATAACGGTTTGCTTGTGGTCCTTTTTGCCCCGACAGGTTCTCCAAACATCATGCCCTGCATTTCAGAACCCCCTTACCTCTGCCTGTCTGTTTCTACCTCTATAAGGTTCACTTTAGGGGAGTAGAAATAGGTTACCCCCTAAGGCATGTATTTGTTTCTGTCACGCCTGAAAGATAACCCTGAACACTAGATCTATTTTAAACCCGACTGTATGTAATGTATGGAATCCTATCTTTAATGTTTCCATGTCAGACTGCTCTGCTCAGAAAATAAATTGCATTATGTTACATTTTATTAACAAAGCACCAGCAGATTCGATATATTTAATAACATTAAAGGAACGCATGTTTAGACATACTAGTTCAGAAGGAGAAGAGGGCCCTTGCGGGCTTACAATCTATTGGAAAGAAAGCCCTGAAGCTATTACCGCAAAAGGCAGCATGACTATGGATCCGAACAACCTGTAGCCAGGCCGTTCAGACGATGCTAATAATCACCCATACAATCAGCTGTAACAATCATGCTTTAAATTTAAATAAATACAGATTTATCCTGGGTTTGATGAGATTGAATTTGATATCATATCAATTGGTAATGGGTGGCTATTGCTGGGAATCCTAGATCATTTCTTGGTGAATTTCACTGACTTAATATTGTTTTCCCAAAAAACATTTCATGTGTCTGTGAATGATACAATTACATTTTGGATGTTTTAGCAATAACCTTTATAGATAATGCCATGGCAGTGGTAGACCTCGCCGGAAAATGGACAGTTTAGCAGTTGAGGAAAGAAGACTTCCTACTATTTCTACATGGTGGATTTGATTGAGACAAATTCTACTACAGCCCATTGCTAAATCATGGTAGATATTGCCCACTCCTCGTGACACAGCACTCCCAGAATGGACGGCTGGGCTTGTAGAGACCGTGACAGCCCAGGTTTATGGTTTGGAGTTTGGGGTTGTGTCTTCTCATGGCCTTAAGGCCGAAGGGAAGTTGAGGATTCCATTAGTCAGGCACATTACCAAAAACATCAAAAATATCTTGTTCAAAGTCTAATAGCTACCTATAATATGAAACATATGGATCAATTCATGATTTATCAACTATACTTTCCCCAAAACATTAAAATTCACTGTGACACTAAGACGTCTAAGTGCAGGTGAAAGGCTGCAGGAGACAAGATAGAAAGTTTTAACCTCTGATGCCAGTAATGCTTTAAATTGCATGTAGTAAATGGTCTTCTATAAAATCATCTTGGTAAAGACAGCGAAGAGTGAATAATTACTTGTAGGCCGATGTCATATGAAGGTGGTAACCCCTGTCTAGAATTGCATCAATTCACGAGATTAATATATGACTTTATCACTTTTACTACAGGATATTGAATTTGGTGGGTGGGAGTAAGGTACCAATTGATGAAGAAAGGGACCTTTAAATGGACATACAAGTCACCCTGAAGGGTATTAATGATTAAGGGGACAGTTTGTGAACTGCCCACAACAAAGTATATTCCTACCTATCCTTGGTCTACCCTAACTTCCATGGGGCAAGATGGGCAGCTGTGCCAGGTGCCGCTAGGTGAGGGTGAGAATGCTTAAGCCACCTGACTGCTATGCCCCTGTGCCCACTTCCAGAGGTGCATAGGACGTTAGCAAAGGATGCTATGCTCCAGGTGCCATGAACACTAGTTATGGCTCTGGACCAGCCACATGAAAATTATTAATGGTGCTCCCCAAAATAAACAATAACAAACAAGTGGACAGGAGCCCACCTTATATTACAATTAGATTCCATTAAAATAGCCTTTATCAATGTGGATATCTTTATTCATTGTGCTAAGAACCATTTATGTAATGTTAATTATATTGCAACAGTATCAATATAATAGCCACTCTTTGTGGCAACTCATTTTTATATTATACAAAAAGCCATATGTTTGGTGCAACAAGGTGGCCCTGTCAATTTAATGCCAGCGGGCATCTACACCTTACATCTACTGGTCTACTGGTCATTTGCTTAGCGTGCCAGATGGCCAGTCTAAAGACCTACAAAAGCATCCTGCCAAATGGAAATGTTTCATATATTAGTAAGTTATTCTCCCTGGCTATTGCATTCTAGATATATAGGAAAGATCTGATTGGCTAAATTTCACCAAAAATGAATATATCAAACCAAGAGACTTAACCTATTAACTTTAAGGCAAGTTGAGATCGAAAAACTTCAGCACAATTTAGGTAATTTTTGGTTTCAATGGTATGAAGCCCTGCACCCTGATAATTCTAATAATGGCAGCTCCACTGCCAATGGGTAATTATAATGCTTTTTGGAAAGGCTTAGAAACCTTTATATGTTAACCATGAAAGACTGACAGGACGGGGAAGACATGATAGAAATATTGAAAGATGATTAAAGAATCCAAGAGGGGGAGATTCTTCATACAAGTTTGGGTGGAAGTAGTATGGGTAAATACAGTAAAGTATTCAAGAAAGCTTGGGTTTTCCATGAAGATATTCTAAAGAAAAAAAAAGCATACAAAAAGGCAGACACAATAGGCCAATTGGCCTATCGGTTTCTGTAGTAGTTCAAGGCTTTAACCCATTTAATGCCAGATGAGTGAGCTTTCCAATATAATTATCTTGCTTACTTCACAGGCACTCAAGGGATGAAAACATATCCATCTTGCTTCTACCCAGTGTTTGTTCCTGATGTGTTTGTCTTGTTTTCACCTCCCATGGTGGGCAAGATGGTGCCCTCTATGTTCCCTTCACCCAGTGTCACTCGGTGAGCTTCCCTCTTGGTAATAGAGATGAGAACTCTTGGCTCTAACGAAGCTCACTTTCGGGGACCTAACAGGAACCACAGAGAGCTTGTTTGATTACAGTTTATTGACTTGTTCAGGGGAATTTTTAAGAGGCAAAAGCACTAGGCAGCCACTTGGAATATTGAACGCTAATAGCTGGGCATAATGAACTAGAATTCATTAAGGAAGCTTTCAAAATGTCATTTAGATTAGAAAGACAACACGTCATAGCACAAGGGTGCATTTCCCAGGCTGTCGGAACCAATTGGCTGCATGATGGTAACTTCACAATGACCACGTTACGAGTCTTGTAAATCTGATTTACTCACTAATCCCTGCTGTTCAGAACTATGTTTAGAACTATTGTTGCATATTCATTTGGAATAATGTAATTTATTCTCATATTTTCATTATTAACACACTTTATGGTGTTTAAATGCAAACTAGCTCTTAAGGATGTAGAATATTAAGAAACATTCATACCCTTCAAACATTCTGAGCTCCTAGAAAAGAAGGAAATAAAGCGAGAAAGGATGGATTGAAGGATTTGATCTCCCGAGGCTTGAGGAATCACAGCTGATTACAAGACATCATCACATACCTGCTTGTAACACTGCACACAAAGAAGAGGAGCTCTGCTTCTACTACTCTACCACTCTTCTAGATTCCAAGGAATGAAGGTCACTTAAAGAAGGTCACTTGGGAAATAATGTATGTATTTCATACTTTAAAGGTAGTTTACCATCAAATAAAAGCCAAAAAAGATTTTAAGCTCAATGTTCTTTTGGTCACATGCACACTGTGCCCCAACCGCACGTATTTTTACAAAAACGCTCTTTAATGTACTCACTTATCAATCAGACCTCACCTAGAGTTATCTGTCCACGCACTGCTGCACACCAACGACATATGCAATCTCTCATGCTCACTTCCACCGGTCTGTTGCGTAAACCCATTAGCAGCCGCCCGCACATTCATTCGCACAAGCAGCTTTAGCATTCAAACAAGTTCAATATAATAAGTATATTTATATTATGCACATACACACAAAATGGATTTAATGTATGAACTTAACCAAGTAAACACACAATGTAATACAGATATGCATACTATACACATAAACACAAACAGGACCAAGTTCTAAGAAAGAAGAAATATACCACGCATAAGACCTTGTCAGGCATTAACATAGTAATGCTTGCCTATAAGTGACGTTGATCCCTGGCCAATGGCAGTAAAGAAAACAAAGCAAACTTAAAAGAAAAGGATCAGCTGTTGGTGATTTGTTGTACCCCTGCTGTTTACAAAGAACCAAGATGGTGTCATGCCTCCCCTCACGTCTCCGTTGCTCTGGTCGTGCTCACCGGAGCACAAATGGTGGGTACCCTGGGGGGCATGGTCTCATCGTCCCTACGATGCACGTCAGGCTTGTTCTCACTACATTTGTACTAAATGAGGAAAGTTTTAAAGGGGAACTCATGCCATGTTTTAATTACTGGGTGTGCACTTCCTTCTACTTATTCCTGTATATACCCTCACACTCCTTGTAGCCCTTGCCAATGCATCTTTAGTCTCTGGGTGTTATTCCTTGTTATTGCCTCGTCCTGAGTACGATTATCTTAGCCTGTTGTACTGTCACCATTGGATCCCGAACTGTGTACCAGACCTCTGCTTAGCCTTGACCTTCGTTCCTGTCTTATTCCTGTGTCCTGACATCTCGAGTCTTGCTCATGTATACCCCAGCCTCAGCCTGCCGTGACTACAACTCTCCCTCGTTTGCTGCGTTTTGCCCATCAGGTGGTACCAGCTCTGCGGATCCTGACGCCTATAACCTGGCGTGACAGATGGGTTCTTTGTTCGTGGTTCTTAGGGGACAGTAGCATAATATAGAAGATATAAGATACATCTATATAAACACATACATGTCTTAATTATATAGCTGTCTCATTCATACCGTCAGCAGATACAAAAGCAATTACTATGGACAATTCACTAGATTCTGTACAAAACTAGAAAGTATAAAATAATGAACTGGATACAAAGTAATACAACCATGCAGATAAAATTCATGAACATGGTAGGATAAAATGAAGGAAAAAAAGCTTATTAGAACCCTCTGAAATAGTAAACAAACTACCAATAGAACCACGGAATGGAAAATTCAATGAACACTTATAAATCCCAATGGCAAACAGGAACTCATTTACTGAAACTAATATTTGTACCAATTTGAGAATCCACCACAAATATCTCGGTGACAATTTCATTTCCAGTCTCTTGGGAAAAGACTATTTCGTAGAGAGGCTTTATGTAGGCAGGACGGATCCAATCTTCATAGGCACTGGATTTTCTTACATCAGAACGTATTTCTAGATGCCACCAGAGAGCGGGAATGATGTCATATTATGGATTGCGGCACGGGGGTAGTGAGTGGGATGAGCAGAAAATCTTATCGGATTCGATGAAATGAAAAAGGGTTAGGTGCCTAACGTATTAGACCAGTGCAAATCAACCGATGTATATTATAAGACTATGATAGAAATGCAATGGGGTGGGCTGACATGTCCTAGTAGCCATGCCTACCTACCAACTGTGACGAAAATGGGAAACTGCATAGCATGTCTTCGAGCGAAACCCTTAAACTGTCTGTTATGGCATTATTTATATGGGACCTAAAATGGTAATTCAGTATTAGAGCTGCGTCGAAGGTTTGATGCTTCTCAGATCAAGTGTGTGAATTTCTTCTGATCTGAACCATAGACCTATTAGACACATCAGCCTTAATTAAATGTAAAAAAAAATAATGGCACCAATTACCTAATAATCTGGGATATGGATCACATTGATTAAACTCTTTAGAATCGTGTCTAGCATATGAGATCCAGTAAGCTGGACTGGAGATCTAGAGTATATGATCTACTACGTCTACTTGGCTTTCTGTTACTGTTATACATCTGTGGTTATGCTGATGCTACTTCTAATTTCACATCTCAGATTTTCCTATGCATTTTATTCATGTCTGTGCTAGAAAAGTCTTCCCATTTGCAGCAGTGCTGGTCCCACGCTGGTTCCACATTAGGCAGTCAATGTAATAAGAGGCAATAGTGGAGGGGGGGGGTAAACCCATTAACACCTCTATTGGAAGTTTAGCAGATTTCACTGTTGAGGGCGAGCTTTCATGTCACATACATGCCCAATACAATCTTAAACACATAAGCACGGTTCAGGCGATTCTATTCCCTAGAGCCCCAAATAAAATTGTGCAGAAATGAGCTATGATTACTGAGGTCACCTAGTGATCCCCACGATTGCCCCGTTACTTATAAACACTGTGTAACATGTCACCGCAGCCCCATAGGTGATCACTCATCTGGACATGGGGGAGGAAGACGGGAAAGAAACTCTACCTGACACCTCTCTCTAAGACTAAAAGAGCTAAAATAGAGCCAAATTTACTCCTGTATGAGGGACAAGGACTTCATTTCCTCCATATATACTCATATCGTGACCCCTGTCTCCAGCCTACACATATTACAGAGATATCAGGACATATACATCTCAGCTCCTTCTTATACACAAACACCAGGACACATACCTCTCACTCAAAGTCATCAGGTTGTCTACCTGTTACCTCCTCTTCCAACTATGCAGACATCAGGACACGTATCTCTTACCTCCTCCTAATATAGAGACACCAAGACTCCTCTTTCTAATATAAACAGATTGGTAAACATAGCTTTCACCAGCCCCTAATACCCATAATCCAGGACACCTATCTGTTACCTGTCTCGTCGTTTTTAGACTTCATGGCACCTACCTCTCGCCTTCTAATATGCAGGCATCAGGGCACCTACCTCTCGCCTCCTAATACAGGGGCATCAGGACACCTACCTCTCACCCCCCTAATACACAGACATCAGCGACACCTTTACCTCGCACCCCCTCCTAATAAACAAGAACATTTAAGGAACACCTACCTCTCACCCCCTTCACTAATACACAGACATCAGCGACACCTACCTCTCACCCCTTCCTAATACACAGACATCAGGACACCTACCTCTTCACCCCCATCCTAATACACAGACATTTCAGGACACCTACCTCTCACCTCCTCCTAATACACAGGAAATCAGACACCTACCTCTCACCCCACTCTAATACCAAAGAAATCAGGCACCTACCTCATCACCTCCTCCATAATACACAGACATCAGGACTCCTAACCTCTCCCCTCCTCCCCTAATACACAGACATCAGTACTCCTACTCTCACCCTCCTAAATACACAGAACATCGGACACTACCTCTCCACCTCCTCCAATACACAGACATCAGGACTCCTTACCTCTCCCCTCTCCTAATACACAGACATTCAGGACATCTACCTCTCCACCTTCCATCCTAATACACAGAACTCAAGGACTCCTACCTCTCACCCCTTCCTAATACACAGACATCCAGGACCCTACTCTCACCTCCTCTAATACACAGGACATCAGACTCCTACCTCTCCTCCTCACTAATTACACAGACATCAGACATCTACCTCTCACACTCCTCCTAATAACACAGGACATCAGGACTCCTACCTCTCACCCCTCCTAATACACAGACATCAGGACACCTGCCTCTCCCCTCCTTCTAATACACAGACATCAGGACACCTACCTATCACCCCTCCTAATACACAGACATCAGGAC
>VKOC01009475.1:0-11008 GCA_009364415.1 Spea multiplicata | reverse complement strand
GTAATATAACCCCCAGCGTTATCAGTAATATAACCCCCGCGCTGTAATAACAGTATATAACCCCCCGCACTGTACGTAATATAACCCCAGCGCTGTATACGTATTAACCCCCCAGCCACTGTATCAGTAATATAACCCCCGCTGTTACGTATATATACCCCAGCGCTGTAATACAGTAATATAACCCCCAGCGCTGTTCAGTAATATAACCCCCAGCGTGTATACAGATAATTACCAGCACTGTATACAGTATATAACCCAGCGTGTATACAGTAATATCCCAGCGCTGTATACAGTAATATACCCCGCGCTGTGTACAGTAATATACTCCTCGAGTGTGTATAATCAGTAATATAAACCACGCTGTATACCAGTAATAACCCCACAGCGTGTATACAGTATTACCCCCAGCGCTGTAAATTACAAGTAAATATACCCAGGGCTGTAACAGTAATCATAACCCCCAGCGCTGTAATACAGTAATGATTAACACCCAGGCGCTGTAACATAATATAGCCAACAGTGTATCAGTATATAAACCCCCCCAGCGCTGTATACAGTAATATAACGCCAGTCGGCGTATACAGTAATAATAACCCCAACGCTGTTACAGTAAATCATAACCCCCAAGCGCTGTTACATAATATACCCCAAGCTGGTATACAGTTAATATAACCCCAGCGTGTATACGTATATAACCCCGGCGCTGTAATCAGTAATATTAACCCCCAGCGCTGTATACAGTAATAATACCCGGCGCTGTTAATACAGTAAAAACCGTTTCTTCATAGACTTTCATAAGTCCTATATCGATACCAATAATAATAGAAAAGCAGGACCCTTAATCTGCATCACTATGTGTTGGCTCTGGACTCTTTCTCTCTCTCTCTCTCTCTCTCTGTTGAATTATCCATATCCTTATCTTTGCTCTGAGTTTGTATTCAGATTTTTTGCCATTATTGAAAATTGTCAATTATTCCCAAGGTTTTGTGTAAACGCGTTTTGCACATTTTTGGTCCTTAGGAGAAAATGTAAATGTAAAGAAAAATTGAAACTTTTTTTCCTAGAATTTATGAGCGGTATGGGGACGATTCTTGCCAGTACATTGCATACCCAGAGTTCCTGCAGAACATGGGCATCGTCTTGTCGCACGCCGGGGACATTAATGGCGTCAGCACCAATATCTTCAATGAGAGTGAGTGCAGAGAGGAGTTCAGACAGACGGACCTCTCCAACAGGTAAATCATCTCCCAAATCACTCACCTACAGATCTGTCACATGCCACCAAACCTTCCTGCCTCTCCAGTCATCACACCTTCCACTGTCAATAACCGAAGCAGTATAATGTGTACAGAGAGGGCAGTAGATACAGGAAGCAGCCTTCCCAGCAGAGGTGGTAGAGGGTAATACAGCGAGGGAAGTTCAACATTCATGGGATAGACGTACGGCTCCTGAATCTAAGACGAGACCAACGACTGATTAAGGTTTGAGTCTTTACAGCAGACGGAGGCCGGATGGGACGGATCTGCATTGTTCTCAATTATTCTAACATACACTGACTGTTGTCACCGCAGTCTCCCTCTAACAGTGTCTCTCTGTGGCAGAATGAGGGAGATTGATCACCAAGCCAGTCATCTGATCAGGAAGATCACCGTGGATGGTGTCATTGAGAAGCTGAAGGAGTCTATGAATATTCAAGAATTTGCCACCAAAGACAGTTTCCTCGCCTGCAAAAAGCAGAAAAATGGAAAAGTGACTAAGGCAGATTTCAGGAAGGTGAGAAACCCAATTATTTACATCAAGAAGGTGTTTTAAGGGTTAACTCGACTGACTCCAGTTGCATGACCTCCAATACTAACGCTCGCAAAACAACTTGTGCGTGACCTCACATTTTTGCAAGTTTCAGACGAGGTCATGCGAGTTCAATGTGAAATCGCATGTCCTTTCCAGCAACTCGCAAAATGAAGCATCGCCTCCTCCTCTTTCCTATATGAGACCGCTGTGCGCTTTCGTTTTTTTTTGTCACCTGACAGTTAAGTGTTCCTTTTGGTTCCGTAAGTCCAAACTGAGATGCGATATCCGTTGTACAGCGCCGCGTATTACGCCAGCTCCATATAAATTAATAAGACACAATGCTGCTCTCACTGGCCTGGCTTATGAAGGGTTAAAATGTAACAACTATCTGCCACTTGTGCAAAGATGCTGCCTAATTCTGATGTATAACAGTAATAAGGCGACGACGCGTTCCGCGAGGACGCGCCGGGCGACGCCAGACGAGACTCCGTGTCACAGCGAGCTCTCTGTTAACCTGTTAATGGAATCTCTCGTCTATTAACACAGTAATTAACACACAGGGTGCGTGTGAAATACGTTACTACATTACCCGTCGCACGCTGGATGTACGTTTAACCCTTTCAAGAGACCAGAATCTAACAGAGGATCAGAAGCTGGGATGGAATGGACGATTAGACGGGGGCCGACGGGGCCGATCTGCCGGCAGGATATTCAATTATGGCTTTTTCTAATTAAAATCTCAGCTGCAGTTAAATGAAAAAATATTAAAAAATATAAATATATTTTAGAATATAGTCAGAGAGATTTTGTAGATTTTGGTAAATGTTTTTTAAAAAAATTATATTTGGATCTCAGACTGAATCGCTTTTATTTTCTGCGATTCCGCAATTTATTTTATTTTTTATATAATGTTTAGATGTCACCTTCCGTATCATTGACGTCTGCGTGGAAAGGCTGACACATTTTATCCGTTATCAGGACAGAAGGAGACAGCTTTTCAGGAAAAGATTTATCGAGATTTGATGATTAAAAAAAAAAAGCTGTCAAGTTCGGTGGAAAAAATTTCGATTCCAGCTGTCGCTTATCAGCTAAATCCGGCGAAATTATTCCTTGCGTTCTATCCGTCACTTCTGAGTTACGTCGGTAATTTCTTCCCAAGAGACCTCTCTTGAAACCAGATTTTTTCCCGGGGGCCCCAGAACGGAACTTTTTTGAAAGAAACATAAAGTTTCAGAATTCCGTGGATCCCCGTGGCGTCGTTTTTTTGACAGAAGCTTCTTCTCCTCGGAGAAATCCTTCAGATCATTACCATACTCACGCTCTCCGGAAATTGGAAATACTTTTTATTGACAATTCTGATAACTTTTCTCTTAAAGCGACACGTTCCGTATTTCCAACTAAAGTAACGATTTCATAATATTTTATTTTAGAACAAATTTAATTCCATTTTCCTAATTAATTATTTGCTTGATCCTAAAACAATGAAAAAAAAAATCTGAAAAAAGGTCTTATAAACAAGCTTCGCAACTCATTCACTCTCACACTCTCATTCGCTCACTCTCATTCACTCTCACAATGCCTCCCTACCTTCTCGTTCTTCTTACTTCGTTCGGTATCAGCTTCATTATCTGGGTGCTTCCACGAGGAGAGGGAGGAGCCTCCGCACACTCCAGTCTCCCCTGATTGGAGGAAGGGAAGAGGCTGTCCCCCTTGTGCACTCCATGGCTCCGCCCTTTTGCGGAGGTAAATAATAATAATGCAGAGAGATTCGTGGAGATAGAGAGGGGCAGAAATGCTTCTCTTTCTCCGCTAATCGCCTGCAATAGTCTGACCTCTCTGAATATTTCGGCAAAAGGGGGTGGAGCCACAGGGACAGCCTCTCCCTCATTACTCCAATCAGGGGAGAGGGTGTGTGCAAAAGCCCCGCCCTTTTGTCTAAGTACCTGAATAAGGGAGCTGATACCGGGGAGAAGCGGACGAAGAAAGAAGATAGAAGAACCCGAAGACATGAGAGAAGAAGCGGAGGAGACGGGGAGACGTAATCTGCCAGAATTTCGGGAGACATAGAGAGAATAATTAGAATCACATTTTTTTTCTAAAAATGTTTGTAATATTTTGTAATCTTCCTTTAATTTGTGGCTTGAATCGCGCAGGTTCTGGAAGATCACAGAATCCATCTAGACGACGACCAGTTTAACGAACTCGCCGAGAAACTGGGATTCACCGGGGAAGGACTCGGCTACTTAGACTTCGTGTCGTTATTCCAAGGTACCCCAGACAAAAATGTTATTCAAATCCAAAAACAAGTGAACAAAAAAATAATAATAATGTTTTAATCTTTAATTTTAAAATTTGGTTCACATTTAAAAAACCCGAAACGCTTAAAAGTACGTTAACAAATGGGCAGTTTTTACTGATAATGAAAAAAAACTGTTGTGATTTAATTTATATTAATTGGCTTTATTTTTGTTTATAAACAAATTTTTATATTTTAATTTAATTAATAATTAGAATTCATTTTTTAATTCAAATTATCTTTTTCTGGACAGTCCCTACAGGCGAGGGACCGGGGGACGTGTTACAGAACAGCCCAAATCACCGCGTGAACCGGACGAGGTTTCACTACACCACGGCGGAGGAATGTCTGAGCCAATTGGCCGAGAAACTCCACGAATGTTACGAGGTGGGCGCCCCCCCCCCGCGCGTTCCGCGTCTCCCCACAGAACATCGCGGTCTAAGCGTCACAGATCTGCGGGATTATTCCTCCCCGTTATCTCTCGTGCTGATAGGTTGCTGGTTTTTGCCGATTGGTCCGGGCAGCCTTTATATGCTTTGGGGGAGGGGCAAAGAACTTCAGGGCAGGAAAATGATCAGGTGATGCTGGCTCTGCCACAGGCTGCCACCGATTGCAGCTCCCCGAGGATAACATTTAAGCTAAAACTCTCCAAAACAAAAAACACCGGTTATGGGTAGTTTTGCGGGGGGCTGCAGTCCCCCTTTTCTTTACGAGATGCTGGACGCTCAGTAAGGGCCCCCCCAGTTAATAATATGTAAAAAACCCTCCCGCTCCCTGCTGCTAAACAGAATTCAAAGGAAATGCACCCAAACCCTATACAGAGATCAGAGACGCCCCCCATGTCCCAGCGAAGCTCCCACTGCGGCCCCCGTCACTCACTCGGAGCTCTTTGAACGCAGGCTGTGTTATTAAAGGACTTCACACACCATGCGCCGGGAAGGCTTCAAAACCGCCCCCCCCCCCCCCCCCCATCACCGCTCTCTGCCTCTTCTTGATCTTTTAGAAGACCTGAGACAGAGCCGCGATAAATAAACATATAACGCCAGAGCGGCCCCATCCGGCCCCTGTCTAGTCGCCCCGTTTCTCCTGCTGTAAAGATCAAACCTAATCAGTCGTTGGTCTCGTCTTAGATTCAGGAGCCGGATGTCTATCCCATGCATGTTTAATACCCTCACTGTATTACCCTCTACCACCTCTGCTGGGAGGCCGTTCCACTTACCTACCATCCTCTCAGTAAAGTAAAATTTCCTCAAGCTAGATGGATTTCTCCTTGAGCAGGAGTGTCAAACTCCAGGCCCCCGAGGGCCGTAACCAGGCCATATTTTCTCGATATCCCAGGTTGATCGCTGACAGCTCAATATAAACGGTCAGAACCGGTTAAACGGCGCGCGTTGCCTAAACCCTGGTCTGTGTTTAAACCTCAAAATCTGAAGCCTGACTCTCCGGTCCTAGAGGTATGCCTGGGTCGGGTTAGCATGCTGGAGATCCCAGCTCCTTCCACCGGCGGCCCCGGGCCCTGCCGCTGGGTATGTGATATGATGTATGGCTTGCCTCTGCCGCCTCTCTCACCCCGCGTCCCTCTCGCTCCCCGCGCCTCTCACCCCGCGTCCCTCTCGCTCCCCGCGCCTCTCACCCCGCGTCTCTCGCTCCCCCCAGGACTCGTATGCTGCCTTTTATAAAATAGACGGTAACCGGGACGGCATCGTTTCCATGCACGACCTCCGCCGCCTGCTCGACAGCTTCCTGTTCATCCTGACGCAGAAGGAGTTCGAGAGGCTGCTGGGGCTTCTCGGGCTGAATCTCAATTCAACTTTAAACTACGTGGAATTCTTAAAGTTGGTGCAAAGGCAGGAGAAAGACGACTGCCCCCCGTGGCTGAACTCATTCTACAGGTGGGTTCAAAACCTCGGCCTCGCAGACCCCCTCCCCATAATCTGACAGTTGGCAGCTATGATGTGGTGCCTGTCCTAGCCCAGGCAGGGCTGGTTTCCCCCATAAACAGGTATTATTGTTTGGGGGTAACGGGGGCTACTTTGTCCCATCAGCCAAACAAGGCACTCACCTGGAGCGGAGGTGATATGGCAACAAGAGGGCGTGGCTTAATAAGAGCCCCCACCAGGTGTTTGTATTGCTCCACCCACTTCCTGACTGCACCCTACCTCCAAATCCTTAATATATATATATTATTTTTTTAGGAATTAGGGGGCACCAGCAGTGGGTGTCGGTAATCCGGGCCTCGCTGATCTTTATCGTTTAAGTCACGCCGTTTTCCTAGAAAACCATGAAAATTAATTGGCCGTGAAGCAGCGTTTATTTAACCATCACGAGATGGATTGTACCTGTACAGCAGAGTAAAACGTCATATTATAAACGTAGAAATCCAGAACCCTGCCGGCAGATCGGCCCCCAGCGGCCCCCGTCTAGTCGCCCGTTTCTCCTGCTGTAAAGACTCAAACCTTAATCAGTCGTTGGTCTCGTCTTAGATTCAGGAGCCGTATGTTTATCCCATGCATGTTTAATACCCTCACTGTATTACCCTCTACCACCTCTGCTGGGAGGCCCTTCCACTTATCTGCCACCTTCACAAAGCTATAAACGAAGCCGCTGAAAATGATCTGTTAGTGAATTAGTCGTGGAATATCACTAACACGCGATGTGTCTCCCAAGGCCGAAGCAGACCTCGGACTGCGCGGATCTGGCGTGTGAACAGGCTCATTACTACCTCGTCACGAAAGCGCAGGCCAGGTGGCACGACTTAGCCAAGGTAAAGCCCGTCCGGACGGGCCGACGCGTCTCACACGCACACACACCGCGTGTATACATACTAAAGAGGGTCTGTCACCCTCCCCCCATCCTGCGTGTTACATTATCCACGAAATAAACCCGTGTAACGATATTTATACATGAAAATAATCAACATATATGTATTAGAACCCCCCTATGTGTGCACAATGGTAGCAGCCATCTCAACTTCCTGTTCTCAGGACCGGCGAGATTATTCTTCCCCGTTAAATTCTCTCTCCTGCCGATAAGTTGCTGATTGTTGCCGATTGGCTGAGGCAGCCTTTTTTAAGGGTGGGGGAGGGGGTGGAGCTTCAGGACAGGAAATTGATCAGATAATGCTGGGATCTGCCACCGGCTGCCATCAGTCAAAAGAAAACTCCTAAAAAACTCTAAATAGCTTCTAATAAATCCTAGATATTGTCCCGGAAAATCGGTAATTAACCCTTTCTTTGCCTTTTTGGGTCCCGGTCTGTTAGTTGAATGAAAGAGAAAACGCTTTAAAAGAAAATATCACGGAGAGAACAATATCGGGGCAGAATGCGTCTTATTTTAATGCCTATGTTTTTTGTGGGTTTTTTTTGTGGGTTTTTTACAGACTTTTTGCGAGTTCGACAGCGAGGGGAACGGCGTCATACAGAAAAAAGATTTACGGAACGTCTTGTTTCGTTTTTCGCTTCCAATTACAGCGAAAGAGTTTGAAAAGCTGTGGAGCAGGTGGGGTTAAAAACAGCGAGGAAGCAGAAATATTGAAATCCGTTAATTTGACATCAAAACGGCCTGGACTCCCGTTCACTCCTTTAAATGTTTGTTCCGCGCAGGTACGACCCGGAGGGTAAAGGACACCTCAGCCACGCGGAGTTCCTCCAGAAGCTGGGCGTTCATTTCGCTCCGGCGGACGGCGGTCCGAGCCAACGCATCGCCGACGACAACCGGGAATCTCTGCTGAAGCATTACGGCGGGCAGCGAAAAATGACAGAGGAGCTGGAGGCCTTCCACAGGCGGCAAACCAAAGCGCTGGACCTCGGGGGCATCGAGCAGCAGATCAAGTAAGATGCCGGCGGGGCAATAAACCCACTCCTGCCCCTCCTGCCATTGTACAGCGCTACGGAGTATGATAGCGCTATATATAAAATAAATAATAATAGATATTATTATTATAGGAATTCCATCTTCTTCAGCAAGTTATTCCCATTCTCCCCATCGATTCCCGTTTTTTCCTCCCCAGGGATAAATTCAGGGAATATTACCAGGATTTCGCCGCGGCTTTCGCTAAAATGGACAAAAATAAAGATGGCTTCATTACCGTCCAGGATTTCCGACGCACGCTGGAGGAGATGAACTTTTACCTGGACGACGATCAGTTCGATGACCTCCTCTGCAGGTGAGCGCATCGCCTCCGATTCATTAACTCTTTACCCAACAGATGTGCTCGGTGCTGTCAATGAAAGGGTTAAATGCCCTGAAAAGGGGGGCTATAGAGCTCACAATCACCCCAGATTAATACCCTTATAGCCCTATCTCTCTCTAGTCCCCGTCTCACATATTAACCCTTTCCGATCTCCCCTTCTGGGTCATCGAAGCGTACCGATTGGCTCCTTTCCTCTGCACGAGGGGTTAACATCGACGTTCTCTCTCTCTAGCGCGCCGGGCACATAAACCTCAGCAGATCCGTCATTTTCTGGTTTCCTCTGAATATTTAATCACCAAAAAAAAAACCACAGAGCTTTTTATGAAGCTGTTTTCAGTTTCTACGGTAACAACCAATCAGCGCCTGCTTTTTGCATCACATGACAATTAAAGTGTTCCCGGCAAAACGGATGCATTTACTTAGTTATTGGATGGCGGAGAGTGAGTGGAGCAGCAGCTTTGCCGGCGGAGCGTCGGTAGAATAAATCCCCCTTTTATTTTCTCTCCCCGAGGTTGAGGATCAGAGTCCGGGACCGGAAGTTCTCCTACTTCGATTTCCTCAGAGTCGTGGACGACGGACGGGCTTCAAAGTACGGCCAGAAACCCAGCGGCCCCCCGGACCGCTTCCTCCACCTCAGCCCCCCAAAGGCGCTCGGGAAGCTGAGAGAAGCCATAGCGGCTTCGTACGACGAGCTGTACAAGGTGAGACCCCCCCGGCGCGGAAGCTGAGAGAAGCCATAGCGGCTTCGTACGACGAGCTGTACAAGGTGAGACCCCCCCGGCGCGGCCCACAGCGCTCAGACGCTAACCCTCCGCAAGGAACCTTTCTAGGATTTCCCTTACCACCAGTAACAGAAAATGAACTTGTGAAGGATTTGGGGGGGAAAATACATTTTATTTTGCAGTTCAGGGGATAGAAAAAACATATAGAATAAAGAAATTCACAAAAAAATGCCCATAACGTTCAGGACACATGGAATGGAAGGAAGTTTTACTTTACTGAGAGGGTGGTAGATAAGTGGAACAGCCTCCCAGCAGAGGTGGTAGAGGGTAATACAGTGAGGGGATTAAACATGCATGGTATAGACATACGGCTCCTGAATCTAAGACGAGACCAACGACTGATTAAGGTTTGAGTCTTTACAGCAGGAGAAACGGGGGCCGGATGGGGCTGACAGGTTCTCTGTTGCTGTGTAATAGTACAGAATGCCAGTGTCTTAATCACCAACAGAATTGAACCAACCATTCGATGCCGGTCGCGGCCACACAGACAGAGTTTATTTAACCCAATAAATCCACACAATAGTTTATTTTTTGTCCCCGAATTGTCAGATAAAAATAATGTTGTTTTTGTCGTTGCCGGCAGGCGTTCTCGGCGGTTGATGCGGACGCCGCGGGGACAGTGAAGCCCCCCGAACTGCGCAGGATCCTTGACAGCTTCTGTTTTAAGCTCACGGACGAGCAATTCGAGCGTCTCCTGCGGGAAGCGACTCTGCGGGCCGATCACACCATAGACTGGAGAGCCTTCCTCCGCAACCCCCCCGCGCCGGCCGCGCAGGTACGAAAGCCCCGCCGCCCCCCCCCCGAAACACGAGACGCTTCCGCGCTTTCACATGAAAAGCAGCAATTTCCCCTAACCGTCAATTAGTGACATGGAGGATGAATAGTTTATTTTTTTTTTATAGAAAGGGGGCTTTTATTAAAAACAAACCCAAAAAATAGAGGAGCAATAAATCGCTGTCAGGCCTCGTTCCGGAACAATACGTGCCGACAGCTTAAAAGGCAATTCATTCAATATTTGGTTCGGGGAGGAATAAAGAGACAACAGAAAGAGAATTTATGGATCATAGCGGGTGCTGTAAATGTGCGGGGGGGGGAGGGGGAGCGGACCCCTAATTGTTTTATTACCGCCTGGATATTTATTTAAGGAGAAATAATATGGGGGGGGGATTTATGTGGTTTTTTTGTCCTCATGCCGTATTTGCTGATTTTATTTTTGTTCAATTGCATCTCTGGGTTTTTGCCCCAATCTCAGGGTGAAGGGGCAGATTCTGGGGGGTCACTCAGTCTGACTCCTTCCTATTCTGCCCCCGCTGGGACCATATATAAGACTCCCAGTCGGTGCTTTTGCTCCCAGTATGTTATGGTTAATATCCCTGCTTGAACACAGGTGACTCAATTAAATCTTTAAATAATGACAAGTCAAGGTTTCCATGACAACCGGTATTAGAGCCGACACATTTGATGAGGCGCTACGTAGAACCTTCTTAAAGGGTTAATATTTGGCGTCTTGGGGCTGCTCCTGTAGAACGTTCCGGGTTCCGTATCAGGGCAGCCGGGTCCTGACGAGTCCTTCGAATGTTTTACGATCTCTGATGGGGTTTTTTTCGTAGTCGGCCTCCAGTTGGGTCGAAAAAGTGCAGAAAGCCACGCGGCCGAAGTCCAGCCAGAAACTAACGACGAAGGACATCCTGACGCGCATACAGGAGGTAGTCGGGACACGATCCGACGCCATCCTGCAGGAGTTTGCGGAGCGGGATTACGCGAACATTCACGTCATTTCCAAAGAGGATTTCAGAGAAATCTTCAGCAGGAACTTTCTGCTTCTGACGGACGAGCAGGTAAAACATGCGCTTTTATATTACTGTATACAGCGCTGGGGGTTATATTACTGTATACAGTGCTGGGGGTTATATTACTGTATACAGCGCTGGGGGTTATATTACT
>VKOC01009474.1:0-11744 GCA_009364415.1 Spea multiplicata | reverse complement strand
TAGATCATCAGCAGGAGATTGGGTTCAGCTGGATGGGTAAATTTGTTATGGGGGGGTTTGCATGTGATATATTTTGTAGTAAAACAGTTTAAAACCAAGAGCTAGTTCAAGTAGTACAAAAAAACAGAACACATCCGTAGAGAAGCTGAATTATTATTATTATTATTGTTTGTATATATACCATATTTCCCCATGTATAAGGGGCACCTTAATTTTGGGGTCTGAAATTTTTTAAAAAATGTATTAAATAAAGTTATTGAACTCAAGTTTTTATTCATCATAAAATTCATACTCGTCCTCCTCATCACTCCCGTTAACTTCCCCAAAATTAACCCTAAAGACCCCATCAACCATAACTGCCCCTACATTAACCCTAAACACCCCATTAACCATAGCTGCCCCTAGATTAACCCCCACCTCCCCTAACTTTCAGCAGCCAAAATTATTAAGTTTATACTTACAGTTAGATGAGTTGCTGAGCAGTGTGAATGCTATAAGGAAAGGGGCGGGGTGTGACTGCAGGGAGGGACTGGGAATCAGAAAGGGGCGGGGCAAATCATCCGTGTGACTGCAGGGAGGGACTGGGAAGTAGTAACTGCTGTGGGGGCGTTTGAAATGTGCCAGCCCTCTACAATCTACAACCACAGTATAAGACGCACCCAGTTTTTAGACCCCAAATTTTTTTTAAAAAAGGGGCATCTTATACATACGGTATATATGGAAATACGGTAGTGCCAAAAATGTATGCAGCGCTTCTTACATTATATATATTTAAGGGGTACGGCAAAACTAGAATTTATAGACTAAGACAAACCGATACATAAAAGAACTTACAATTATAACAAATCCTAATTATTACTTCTAATCATACGTTTTTTTTAAATATTTTTATTTTATTATGTGCAAATATAAAACCATTATTTTTTTTATCTTAGGAGATCGGTTTGTTAAAATCTTGCAGGTAGAGGACAGGGAATCTTCGCTGATATCTTACTTGGGCTCAATAGATGGTAACGCATTATTTTGATATGCTTATTTATGTAGAGTTGACAACATCTGCTGGCAGCCTTCCTTGTACCACTTCAATAGCTCAAGCCCCTGTATCCACTCAGAATTTGGTAATGTCATCTGGAGTAGGTGGGGATGGGACTGTAACGCTAACCCTGGCTGACACTCAGAGCATGCTGTCTGGAGGCCTTGACACCGTCACCTTAAATATCACTTCGCAGGTATGGAAAATACACATCGTTGGATGCCGGCATAATGCTGACTATAAACACGGTCTACACAAGACTAATGTGCTTGTGTTCTAACACTTGTTTTAGCGTGTAATGCAGAAATTGCTGTGCATGTGATAGCTGGGATATTGTTGGCATAAGCTTAAACTAATAAGTGATGTTCTAGAAAAAGAGTGACTGGACATAAATGAATTGTTACGTGTGTCACGGGAAATAACAGTAGCGAGGAGCTGTTAATTGGCACTGCTTGTAAGGTTTCATTTCTAGAAGCCCAATTGAAGTGAAAACCGAGTCTCTGAAGTGCTGAAGACATTAACGCTAATTCAGAGAGGCTTCTGGGTGTAAGAGTTTCATCAGGCTGTCATTTTGCCTTGTATCTAGGAAATATAATTCGAGGCTGCAGAACACAATCCCAGAAAGGATAATTGGTGAATGGCACCTGGTATCCACACATAAAATAAACACTAATAATATTACATAGTATTTTTTTTGGAGAGTACCATTTGCTGTTGAATCCCTTTCATCTGGTTGGAACACTGCTAACCCATGGTGCATTTCACTCCAGATAGATTAAAGGATGGTATGTTATAGTTTTGTTTTTAGGAAAGGTTATAGAACAAGTAGTCTATCTGCCATTTAGGTATTCATAACCTGTTCATAAAGTATTCATAAAGCCATGTTTGTTTCCCATCAGAGTCAGCAGTTCCCTGGCATCCTTTCAGATAGCAGTTTGTCTGGACAAAATGGTACTGGTTCCCAACAGGTCATTCTGGTGAGCCATGCATCTCAACCCACCACCAACACCAGTGAGCTCAGCTACCAGGTACAACACCAGTTTATAGTGTGTGTGTGTGTGTCAAGGAAGAAGTGCAGCCAAAGTATACCTTTTGACTTTTTCTGGTAAACCCATATTTCTCAAGTTCTGGAGATCCCATCTCCCGAAGGATATTAACATTTTGATATTATTATTAGATGACACTAAAGGATCTCAATATGTATAGCTTGGAGAAAAGGAGAGATATGTGGCACTTAAATATGTAAATGGATTTAGCAAGTTATACAATGGAAACTTATTCCAAAGGAAGAGAAATGTTAGCACAAGAGGTCATAATCTAAAACTTGTAACGTAAGGAAGTTTTACTTTACCGAGAGGCTGGTGGGTAAGTTGAATATGCTCCCAGCAAAAAACTTGTGAGAATTTAATGGGATAGGCATATGGCTATCCTGAATCTAAAATGAGACCAATGACCAATTAAGGTCTTTACTTCAGGAAAAACGGTCAGACTAGATGGGCCGAATGGTTGCCATGAAATTCTACCGTATGTATTAGGCAAAAATCTGTTGGAAGTAAAAGATCAGAAATCTTAGGAAAGTTAGTGTAATTGAATTTAAAGTTACATAGCTAAAAAGTACAATTTCCAATCATTTTCTTTTTAAGGGACATTAAAACTGAACCCCAAGCTAGGTTTAGTCAGGCTCCTGCTTTGTGCTCTTGTGTGTAACTGGTGCCATACGGATAAAAATTATGAAGGTTCAGTCTTATGTGAATTAGAATTACAATGTCAAGCTGAATGTGCCTTTAAACTTATTGTTTGTATGTTTTGTGTCACCACTTTTCCATTTTGGAATCTTTACTCAACTGACTAGAATCTGAGTGCTCCAAACACTATGACAGTGACAATATGTATATATATATATATATGTACATACACACACACACACACATTTTAGAAAAATAAAAAGTCTTATTTGTGAATTGTTGCCCTTAAATGATCTTCTGTTCTTCTTATCACCAATATCCAGTGTTTAACATTTACTAATAAACAGTGTGCGAGGGGAAACACATGCCTTGGATCATTACCTTTCTTAGTTTCTTTTTCACAGACCGTGTAGCCAATTGTTGCAGAATTTGCAGCATGATGGAGCCTTTTATTTTATTTAAGTATAGAAATTCCATACAAAACAGTTTTTTCTCCCTTTTTTCCTTTTTTAAGATTCAAGCCCTTAATGGGCTAGATTCCTCTTTGAATGGCAGCCTTTCCACACTGGAGAGCTTTAGTATAAAAATGGAGATATATTGGACCTTATTTGTTAATAGAAATTAAAGATATTACTGCTAGGTTTCACACATTAGAAAAATATGTGAGAATGGTTATTGAATGGCTTTGATTTATCCCTGGGAATTGAATCAAGCCCGTTGACTGCAAAGTACCTAAAACTCTTCTGGCTCGAAGTCATGTCCAGTACTATTACATTATCAGGATTGTGATAATCATTTTTAAAAAGCATGAACCTATGAGCTTTGTCTCTGTTGAACATGGTTCTGATATCTTACTTCTGATACTAGGTTTCTGATGATGCCCGCATCGAAAAGAACAGTCAGGCTGAGAAAGATGGCAGACTATATCAATGTTTTGAATGCAATCATTACTTTCCTTCAGCCTCCATATTGGCAGAACACAACAAAGAAGCTCACGGCAAAGAAAGAATTCATGTCTGCCACCTGTGCAATAAAGCGTTCAAGAGAGCGTCTCACTTAAAAGTAATAATGAAAAATGACTTGACCTTTATGCGTTTCCACCATCAAGCCATATGCCTGCCTTATGTTAGTATAATGAAAAATAGGAATTACAGGGAATAGTTGCAATAAGAGACTGTGTCACGAGGAGCAGCTTTACACTCACTGCCGGCCCACCCATTACTGGAGATCCGGTTTGAGTAGAGAGACTTTTCATATACTGGTGTGTCTCTAGACACATTATTGTACCAAATGCAGATTAAGAGTAATACCAAGAGCTCTTTAACTTATTCTGCTATAGAGGTCGGTGAGAAAAGTTCTCTATAGTTTTTTCAGTATGACTATTTTGGACTCACCTCTGTCCATATACTCATATAGACATTCTTTTTTAACAAGGAGGGGGGCAACTCTATGATTAGGCTCGAATCACATAACCACTTTACACTATTGTATGTGTTCTTGTGTATTAATATGTGGTGTCTATAATTCCAACAGGAGCACATGCAGACACACCAGCCCGGTCCTTCACGAAGTTCCCAAATGCCGAAATTATTTAAATGTGACACATGCGATAAAGCGTTTGCCAAGCCAAGCCAGCTGGAAAGACACAGTCGTATTCATACAGGTAATGTCCGCTGAGTCCCAGACACAAAACTCTGTGCTGGTTCCGTTAGTTTCCAATTCACTTAAGCGCACATTGCGATTGAGAAGTGGAGTTACAAAGTACCAGCTTTGTTCATGTGGCTTATCAATGCACCCTTTTGTGCCAATATTGCTTATGAATCCTGCTGGTTGATCGGGTGTACTTTTACATCTTGATATAAGCAAGATCCTAAAGTGCTTAGCTAATAGAGTGTTTTGTATAAATATCAATCAGTGCTCGTCTCCTTTGACTCTAGCGTGGAAACCCTGTTTAGAAAGTCTGTTGTCTTAAAAGTATTATTAAAGCATCGCAGGATTATGCTGAATGTGCCAATTATTTCAGAAGGCCTTATGACAAACAGGCTATTCAGGGAAAATTCAAGTATCCATTTTGCTGTGCAATCAGGAGAAATTACCTTCCCTTCCCTTCAGGACAGGTTAAAGGATCTTAACCTATATAGCCTGGAAAAAAGACGGGACAGGGGGGATATGATAGAAACATTTAAATACTTAAAGGGAATCAACAAAGTAAAGGAAGAAAGTTTATTTAAAAGGAGAAATAAAACCGCAACAAGAGGACACAAGCATAAACTAGAGGGGCAAAGGTTTAATGGTAACATCAGAAAATATTACTTTACAGAAAGGGTAGTGGACGCATGGAATAGCCTCCCAGTGGAAGTGGTAGATGTTAATTCAGTAAAGTCATTTAAGCAAGCATGGGATAGGCATAATGCCAAGCTAGATATAGGATAAGGGCAAGTACTAAAGGAGAGTACTCAGAGGTTGGGCAGACTGGATGGGCCTTCTGGCTCTTATCTGCCGTCACTTTCTATGTTTCTATGTTTCTATGTTTCTTCATTAAAGGAGAATTTTCCAGAGTGCGCACGAATTGCATTCTACTGCTCTTGAAGAACATCTAAGAAACGTTGATTATAATTTAATTATATGAGTACATCTGCACGCTTTATATCATATCAATTCCCACAAGCTTTCATCTTCTTAATAAATATAATTAAACTGAAAAACAAAAAGCTCTGTGAGAGCTAGTTTATGTATGCTGTATTATGTTAGATGCAGATAATTCTAACATAATTGCCCCATAATATGAGAAGCCAAAGAAGAAATGTCCCGTACTTAAAAATAAGCAAGTGATTTAGCATGCCTAGCTGGATATGCAATTCAATTAATCTGAGATACTGCCATATTGGGACAGTATTACATTAGGTATTATTACGCAGTGAGCAAATAGCATAAGGTGAATAACAAATAAGATGAATTGGCATTTCTAAAATTCTCACTCTCGCGCAGATGCGTAGCAAAAAGCATTACAATTTAACCACTTTTTTCTTTTTTTTTTGCAAAGTTTTCAGAGCTCCTGAGTTAACTATTTTCAAGTAAAATGGTTCACAAGGCTACTGCTTTACTAATTTTCTAAAAATGATACTGCTGAAACCATATGTTTTCCCCAAAAGTAAAAGTGTTTGAAAAACAGACCTTTCTTAAATACCAGCAAATCACAGATAAAATATATTAATTAAAAATAAAAAAAGATATTTTGGTCACGAACCTCCTAAAAGCGCGCACAACGTTACATCTTGGCGGTACAAGTGAGTGGAAATTGCTAGTTGATCTTGCCACTGATACTGTTTAAGATCAATTAGTTAGAACTGTTAACACTGTTTATAAGCTTCTGAAAAGCATCTTCAAAAAGATCCTCACTATGTAGTTATGCCTTCATGATTAATTAGCGCCTGACCTCGATTTAAGTTGAAATGATATACTGTAGCCCAAAAGATTATTTCTTCTAAGAACATTTTTGCTGATTAAATATCATTCAGTAGTAAAGTTCAACATGAAATAATATTTCTTCCATGTAACTAAAGCTGTATCAGGTTTTCATTTCAGTCATGTTTTACATTGTAGATGCTCCTTATTACATTATCTAGGTTGGATGTAGTTGACTTAGTATCATTGTAACTTTCAAAGCACCTGCCAAGCTTTATAAAAGCAAAATGTCCCAAGGGATAGTTGTGTTTGAGCAAAAAAATCTGTGTCATGTACCTGGAAAGCGAATTACGCACCATGGACCTACCACCCCTAGTTTTCTGTGCAGACCTTGCAATGACACCTAGCTGGGAGAGTCCATGGTTGGTTATGGGTGCATCAGGCACATGCGGCCAAACTTTAAACAATTCTCAGGAGTTGGCAATTGACAGGCTTTCAATCTCCAGTGTCAGTACTTACATGGCTTAAGCTTAAAAACCTCTCCCAGTGGCCTCAGAATAAACTGTTTCAGCAATTTGAGCTACAGTAGCTCGTCTATTGGATTTGACCATATGAGCCAGCTTTTGCCCCCACATACATCAATGAGCCTTGGCCGCCACTGACTCTGTCGCCGGTTCACTGACTTCTCTTGTCCTGCCCAGGGGAGCAGGAACGGAGCGGAGTCATGTGATGTACATTCACGTGACACCACTGGATTCCTGTGTCTCCTCGACGGAACAAGAGACGCTACCGAGCAACACAGAGGTAAGCGGGGGAAAAAAATTCTACAACCACTGTATAAGAGGTACCCTGTTTTTACATCCCAAATTTTTCGAAAAAAGGTTCATCTTATACATGGGGAAATACAGTACTGTCTAGCAGTACCCTGCATATACCCACTAGATCCAAGAATTCCTCCCTACCTTTAAACTGGTAGATGGTGTTCCATCAAATATGGACCTGTGTTGACAGAGGCTACTGCTCTACTAATGTCCATTGGAGATGTGCATCAAGAAACCGTTACCTTTTACTTTGTTCATTCTCTTTCATTGTTTCATTCTACTTCATTCTGGTTTCTCTCGACTGTCATTTCATTACCTGGTTCCACTTTAGCTTGGTCCTAACACCACCATTTTCTGAATTTGGCCTCTGTTTGTTTCTGACTACTCTCATTCTGGTCTCCTGTGGTTAAATAGCCACTGTTAGTGCCCTTATCCTCACCCTGCTATTGTATTCTGCATATTAAATAAACTACTGACCATCTGTCTCACATTTGCTACCAACAAGTAACGTCTAGGAAGTGAATAAGCAATTGCAAATATCTATGAGCTTTGTTACGACAGGTTATAAGAACAAATGTTTTATATCACTTAGTATGTATATTTCCATGAAAATGGCATATGCTGTTTTTTTTGTATGTTACTGTAATGCAAGTACATGATGTGCTTACAGGAGAACGTCCATTTCAGTGCACACTTTGTGAGAAAGCTTTCAACCAAAAGAGTGCCCTACAGGTGCATATGAAGAAGCACACAGGGGAGAAGCCTTACAAATGCGATTACTGCTCAATGACCTTCTCACAGAAATGTAATATGAAGCTTCACATGAAGCGCACCCATGCCTACCCTGGTACGTATGTAGCCGTGCTGGGGATTACTAAGGATAATTTATTTTAACTACTGGAAGCATAATTATCAGGAGAGATTGTAATGGATCAGTGTAATACTGCCTGGTTAATTCAGAAAGGCAAAGACATCTGTTCAATCCTTCAGAAAAATAAATGCTAAATTATTCTAGTGTGTTACACAATGTAATCTTCATTAATGTTGTTTATGTCTTTAGCAGTAAGTGCCAAAAACATCACAATACAGTCACCTAATACTTACTAAATTATCTGTATCTTTATATGTAATACATATAAAAAAGCAACTCAAAAAACATCCTTACTACAATGTTATCCAAATCCAGTTCATAAGGGCCTGTGGTGGTCTTGCTTTTAAAAAGTAATAATTAACTTTTTACAAACTGCCGAAGTTATCTGTTTTCTTAGTTGAGTCTTAAAACTCTACAAGCATCATGGTGTTTGATTTCTGGGTTGAACATTTTCATTAGTAAAGCAAAGTTGAGTGCATTGTTTCCTCTTCTAGATCTTATAGAAGAAGTCTCCATGCAGCCAGATGAAGGTGAAGGTGAAGACATCAGCCAAGCATTAGATTTGGAAGAAGTTGTCCAGGAGTCGTCTGGAGATTGGCAATGTGGAATAACAAATGTTTTCCGATAGTTTTTGCAGAATCTTAATTCCTGACAACCTGCATAAAATTAAAATATAAAAGTTTCATCCAACTTTTGCTATTGGATGAAACTAGTGCTAATTTCATTGAAGCTGAAAATAGTGGAGTGGCAGTAACTGAATTCTTATGAGCGCGGTATTGCGTTTTCCCGCAGATACTCAGGTACCACTGATAAACGTCATTTGCCGCTCAAAGCTTGTTGACATTTTGAAATCTGTGCAGCACACTATCCTGACTATACAAATCAAGGCATTTTATGTGTCACAGATATAGCAAGGTTTACTGCATTTGATGAAAGTAATAAAAACACTAACTGAGGAGTCACCAATCTAGCAACAACTGAACTCATCACAAAATGTTTTGGAGTCATTTCCTAAAGCAAAAAACCATAGAAGAAAGCTGAGTATTTTGATCTAACTTAAAGATCTTCTCTTTCCATCCCTCTCTTCTCAGCATAACACACAAATGAACAGCAGTGCTGATAGGGGATCATGACACTGGATGTGTGTGCCAGCATGCAGTTGGTTTGTAGCATACTAAATTATAAAGTTATTGGTAGACAAACCTATTCTCAAAGCACATCTTTTGAATGCTTGTCAAAGATGTCAAGAAGAGTGATCTAAAATGTGTTAATCACAAGAATTTTGTTTCCTGTTCTGGTATTGAGCGAAATATTTATTTAAGTGCAATAAACTAGGCTATATCTGTAAGACTGATTATTTTTAACATTTTTTTTGTAAATGTAATAAAGTGAAAACAGTGTCTTAAACCAAAAATGCAAAAATAGAGGGATACTTGGTGTCGCATGAACACTGCTGGCTTTCGTTTTGAGCAATGTATGGTAGGGTGTGAGGACTTAACGTTACTTAGCTGGGAGAGAGGTGGCTGGGCCATCTTCTTATGTTAATTAGTAGAGTGAAAAGTTCATAGAGTTCCTTTATAGATGTCTGAGACGTCGTACAATTCTATAATTTTAATAAAATTAGTACTTTCCATTGAACATTTCCTCTTGAGCTCTAGTGATATTTTTGTTATATGGTTGTTTTTCATAATGCTTGGTTATAATATGAAGTAGCTTGTACAACAACAATTTTTTAAACAGATTACTAATATCCTGTTAATATATATTGTTTACAAAATGTGAATCCATTGTTCTTTCACAGTACAAACCAGCAACATTTGTAAATTTAAGCAGCATTGCGGAGAACAGTCTTTATTTTATTAAACATATATAAAAACATCCAGTGGTTTACTTTTTTGCCTCAATGTACTAAATGACTGTATTGATAGCACAAATGTGACAAAATCATAAAAACTTACTGAATGTATATAGTGTGAATGCATAATGATCTGTCGGCTAGAGAGCCTGTCAATTAATTTTCACTCATGGTCAGAATCAGCAAATAAGCAATTTTTTTTGGTTTCTTGTAAATAACAGATCTCTACAGTTACATATATATATATATATATATATATATGTTTATTTTTAGAAGCATTTTTATAAACTGTTTAGAACGTGGTATCTGGATCTCTGTAAGTAGCTTTATTTGTCTGAAATAATAGTTTATTTCTTGAGCGTGATAGTTTTAGTCATTGACTCTGTAAACTTTAAATACATGAAGCAGATGGAAGGATTTAAAGTGAGACTTAAACCCAGGAAAGAGCCACTTGAATATTATGATGTAGGTAAGAATGCAGGAAAAGAAGGTAAATAATGGAACATAGGCCATTATTATTTAAAACAAAGTGTTAAAGATCTCATCCATCTGGAAACCCAGAATTTCTTGTATACTATTAACGATTTCTGTAATAGCGTGAAATTTCTCTCTACAGGTCTTGTGATACCTTTTGACAAGCACTGTTTCAGTATTGATCATCAATTGAAGGGACACTCTAACTTTACTTTAATGATATCATAGCTGAGAGATTCCTGTAAAGTTGCATGGTGTCCCGCTTGAAATGCATGGGAGAATCCGCAGAATTAAGAATTAAGTATTTGAGCCTTTCCCCAACCCCCAGCAGAACTTATTTCCCAGTGATCTCTGACAGCCGGGGAAGGTCTGCACGATGGACGCAGACAACCCCCGCTGCTAACCGCACCTCCTCCCGGCTGCAGCGGAAGTTGTCTACGCGAATCGCGTAGAGCTCTACATGCTGCCCGTGCTTAGTCCAGGCAGCGGTAGAGCTCTACGCAAATCGAGCTCAGAAGTACCGGTAAGGAGGGGGAGGAGGATCCAGGTCCCCTGCATCGCTGCAGGGGATCTGGATCTTAGTCTTATAGTCAGACCTAGTTGAGATCTGATTATAAGGCGACCCCGATTATAAGACGAGCATTTGCTCTGGAAAAAACCTTGTCTTATAATCGAGCAAATACAGTATATGTATATGGAATGAGTTGAATGAAATCCAATGTAAGATATATATGGTTAAAGACGAACTGTTACAGTAGGGACTAGCATTTGTTTAAGTGACTTTTTTTTGTAAGTGGCCAGTTTGTGCACCAAAGCAGCAGAGAAGTGCCATAAATATACCAACAGTGGGTTTTTTATTTTAACCTGCAGTAAGAAGGTTGAAGGGTTTTGGGGGGGAAATTTTTTTTTTGGTTAACTGTATTTTTTTATTTTTTTTGTGTGTGCAATTAGTTAAGAGTGGGGCTTGTAATCAATAAACTGTGTTGCTGTGTATGACGCAAGTAGCTAAGCTTGATCACAGTAAGGGCTTGCATTTGGTTTTTGTAAGTGGCCAGTTTGTATACCACAGGAGTTGTAAGAGAAACAAGTTAAGCCAATAATTCATTGTTTTAATCTTGTAAGGACTCACTTCCCTCCATAAAGCATGAGCATGTCATATGTATGCCAGTACTGAGTTTTTCCATCTTGAAAAAAGAAGTAGAAGAGTTACATAGAAGAGTGAAGCGTGGACAAGTAGAGATACATAATCTATTAGCCCCTTATGACAAAGCCCGTACATGTACGGGCTCAAAATGCATTGTTTTCAATGGGTTTAGGGACTGCCCATTGTCCTTAAGGGGCTAATTGAGGAAATAGCTAAAATGACATTGAATGGGAAGTTATAATCATGGGCAACTTTAATCTACCTGATGTGAACTGGAAAAACCAAGGTAGCTGGTTGTGCCAGTAGTAGTTGAGGAGCCAACTTGTAAGTAGGCCATATTAGATTTAGCCTTCACAAATGGAGAATTGGTATTGGATATCATTCTGAAAGTTTAGGATATAGTGATCATCAGTATGTGTGGTTTAATATACAAACAGTGAGTCATACCACATAATG
>VKOC01009473.1:0-14535 GCA_009364415.1 Spea multiplicata | reverse complement strand
CAGTAGCAGTTTAAACTCATTATGTTGGTACGAGGGCTTACCTGAGATCTAGAAACTGTGTGGCTGCATCTTTTTGCTGCTAGGGAGACTGCACCTGCTGTTTCCTCCTCTAAATAATGTTTGACGTGATTAGGCTGTGCCCTGCCGCCTATATTAAGCCTGCACACTCCTTGTATAGATGCCCTTTTGTTATTTACTCCTGAGATTCACTTCAGTAGTGTTGAATTTGTTTGCGCCTCGGGGGGTTCTATTCCTTAGCACAGTGTAACAGTATGAATTATGGGTACCACTTCTTTGGTATATTTGGATGTATTCATTATACGTAAGCAAAGAATGAAAGTGTGTATATGAGAAGGTGTTTGAACAGGCTTCACTTTTGTTCCCAATCATCGTCTTAAAGAGCTCAGGTAAGGAAGGTCAAGTAAGGTGTCTGCTAACAGGAACCTTGCCATTAAATGTTTACAAACGAATATTCTAAAGTGGTCCTTTGGTGCTTTATAATGATGCTTGAAGGGTTAATTAACACTTAAATAGCCGTAAGGCTGTAGCTTGCTATTATCACTTTATTATTATGCAAGCAATGTATTGCTGCGTGACAATAATACGTCTAGTTAATATTCTCATCTAGTACTTTGTAAAGTGCTATCAGATGATAGTCAAAATATTTAGTTGCACCTTTTTTCCCAAATGGAAAGATTACTTCTGTTCTATGTCAGTGTAAATAATCTGTCAGAATAGCAAATAACGTGGTTTTGAAGTGAATGTGCTGCAGAAGATTAGTATTTGAGGGAGCAGCGGTAGTGTCACAAAAGACAGGTTGGATTTCATCACATATTTGTCATCACATCTTAATTGAAAAGCAGCACATTCTGTTTCTTATCGGTACCTACTTGGACTTTCCTATACCGTTTTGTCCTTAATATATAGCGCAGTTTTCCCTATAATCTGGGTTTAGTTATTCAGGATGGTGAGTGGTGTGTGTGAGTCTCTAAGAAATGTGCTTTTCTCCCCGATGCACACAAGAGTTATCCCTGATGCACATTCTAGCAATGCAGTAGCATAACTAAGGGGGGGAGGGGTGGGATGGGTATCCAGCAGAGCAGCACTGGGGCAGTTTACCACTGTGGCACTCGCACACTGTATGAGGAAACTCTCTTCTCTCTCCCAGGTTTCCTCACACAGTATGCTGGCGCCACAGTGGCGGACTTCAGGACCTGAATTTAACCTTGCCCTTTTATACCTGCTCTGCCCTTCAGTCTGGGCCTTTGCATCACAGTTTGTCTGCCTACTGCCTGGCCCAGTTCTCCTGCTACAGAATTCTGATTAACCCGTGACCTGGCTTGCTTTTGGCTTCGTTCCTTGGATTCCAATGATACTGTCCTTCTGGTTCTGACCCGGCCTGCCTGACTACATCTGCTCTGCCTGAGGGCTTCCAAGCCATGTGCCACTCTGGTTTCCCCTGTCTCGCTACAGTTCCCCTGTCTTTGCTACAGTTCCCCTTTATTATTTCTTTCCAGTCCTGCTTTTCTGTCTGTTGTGTGCCTGTCTGTACCTACCAGTCATAATGCATCAAGGGGTACAGACAGAGCCCTTAGTCTCCCTGCAACTGGGCTCCAACCCAACCTGCTGGCCCAGTTCCTGACAAATCTGCAGCTGAGGTAAAAGGTGCAGGAGGGTGAATGAATGAGTGAGTGAATTTATTCATAAATTTTTAGGTGGAACAGTTAGGCTGATTCAGGGCAGAGGTGGCACAGGCAGGCTGCTTCAGGGGCAGAGGTGGCACAAACAGGCTGCTTCAGGGGCAGCACAGACAGGCTGCTTGAGGTGGCACAGACAGACTGCTTCAGGGGCAGAGGTGGCACAGGCAGGCTGTTTCCTTTTTAAGGAAGAGCTCTGGGAGGCCCAGTTAGCGGAGCTGACAAGGAGAAGCGGGTGAAGAAAGAGAACAGGGATATACAAGTGGTCAGTGAATATGGTAGGGAGACATTAAGTATGAAAAAATATGGTTTTACTTTTCTACTAAAATGGCACTAAATTATAAAGGTGCTGCCTTTGAGGAAAAAATCTTCGTATTCCACGAATATTCACCCTTTCCTGTACTTGGTTCGGCCAATGTTCATGTACAATCTTTGTGGGTTGTTTTTTTGAAGGGGTTAATACGGGGTTAATGCAGGCGCCAGTTCCGTACGAGCAACTCTATTGGTCGCCAGCAGGGGCCTTCTCTGCCACCACCAATGAAGTGCAGCTGCTCAGACGAGCCCCTGCCGGCAACCAAAAGAGTTGCTCACCACTGGTCTCCCCGTTCCAGGAGTTAAAGGTCCATACAAGTGAACAATGGAGTCTAGGTGTAACATAATTCCAAATGGTTTTCTAATGATCAATTAGCCTTTTTAAACTGAAACTTGGTTTCGCTAACACAACTTGCCTTTGGAACACGATGGTTGCAGATATTTCTATTTCGCTGTGCTCTCCCTTTTCACTTTTTAATGGCTTCTGTATACCCACATCACACTACATTTTACAATGAATTAAACACAACCATAGTCTAATACAGAGTAATGCTAACATAGAAAAAGGTTATCCTGTGCTGGCATGAACTCAAAACCTGGCTGTTTTACTGTTTGGATTTTTTTTAAAATCAAGTGTCTTTGTATATATATATATTCCGATTCTTCAAACTGCAGTACAGCGCATTGAAGAATCCTAGAAAAGATACTTAGCAGAGCTACGCTGTGTATACAAAAGACTTTCTAAGAGTTCCCCTGCCTTAGGCAGTATCTTTTTTATGTCTCAGATTTGAACAATCATAACCATTTATGTCTATCACAAATGCCATTTAAGAAGCAAAGCCTTATATGTAGGCTCAACACAGGCTGCCCTATTGCAGGAAAGTGAATTGTTTATAGCTAGTGCGCAAGTCCTGGAATGCCAAATATCTATGGGCCTCCAGAATACTCTGGCATCGGTTTCTTTCTCCTCTCACTGGACTTTAAATAATCCCTTTAACCGCAAATGAACAAGACTTCTGAAGCATTTAAAGTTGTCACAGTAATTAAAAAGAGACACCAAGCGCTTACTTTATTTGCTCCATTGTTACCGAGAGTTTGACAGCAACAAACAAAGCAAGAAACACAGTGGAATCAGTTTTATTCACCGGCACTGATAAAAGATCTTCTTCTTGAGTCAGTTCTTTTTTTTTTTTG
This sequence comes from Spea multiplicata, assembly GCA_009364415.1. Taxonomy (NCBI): domain Eukaryota; kingdom Metazoa; phylum Chordata; class Amphibia; order Anura; family Pelobatidae; genus Spea; species Spea multiplicata. Next base: position 11,332 of record VKOC01009473.1, on the reverse strand, counting down.
CCTTCACGGTTTCATTTCTTGCCCAGATGTCCTGGTTTGAAGAGGCAGAACCCAGCTGTAAGTACATACTGACTGAACACTTTTATTACAGGTACACAGTGTGAAGGAATTTAATGACAGGGTGCAGAGAACATTCTAAAGTTTATAGCAAAGCTTTACTCACAAGATGAGAATGCTATCTTTTACTCTAAAGCCATAATAAAAACAATGCATAAATCTCATAATATAGTAGTTTGCTTTTTCCTATGCAATGAATACTTATTTTTTTGTGTTATCTTTTTTCTCCTTACTTTAGAAAGATGCAATGTAATTACAGAGGCATTCCCTAAATGATATGCACTTTTATTTTAAGGAACAGTGTATAATTCTGCGTTTTATCTACAAACTGCTATTGATGAAAATAAGATGCATTTAAGACACTTGCCAGCTACATAATTAGTCCGCTGCTGAGGTCATAGGTACAGCAACTGAAACATAAAAAGAATCTTGGCACACATGATTGATGTGCTGTGTGTATGTATACTTCAAAGATATTTGTTTCCTTGTGAACTAAAACAAAGAAAAGTTTTCAAAAATGTCACAAACAAGTTAAAGTAATCATAAAATATATCATGGTTGATTTACCACTTTATTTGTTAATACTAATTGTGCAAAGTTTTAAGGCATTTGTTATTTGAAATTGCATCCATAAATTGCATTTAATAAATATGATATCGCTGTTTTGTAGGCATTTTGTGCTGTATAAATAAATCAGCAGACATGCATTATGTATACTGTATATATATATAGATATATATATAAATAATAATATTTATAATTATTTATTATATCTATATATATATACCGGCATATATATGTGTGAATAGATGTGTATATATATATATGGTTGCAAGCACTAAAATTGTCCTCTGAGTTGTAGAGAGGATGCTTGCTATTAGGCTCATTGTCCCAAAGGGATTCTGGCTTCTATTGCACCATCTGCTATCGTTGTCACTGGTGTCCTAGCCATAGATTCCACCCTTGTTCCTGCAGGGATATACACTCTGCTTCTGAGAAAAATGGGTATATGACATCATATGCTGGTGGTCCAGTCACTGATGACATGTGTGACCTTCGAATGAACAGGAATACAGTGCCGCAGTCATAAGTATATCCTGCTCCCTACGCTTATACACTAGACAAAAAGGGACAATAGAACAGGTACAGGCCAAGGGTTGATCAGGTAAACTATATGAAGCAGTAGTGAGATACTGATTGGGAAATGATCTCTCCTACAAGAGACGATTTGTAATTCAGTTATGATGGTCGCTAAAATCAACTAAATAATTCCAAGTATTAAAAAGAAAAAAGCTGAGTTGTGGCAGCTGTGTTTCATCCAAGATACAGTCATCATAATGTAGAAGGACGTAGCATTCATATTTATTTTATGTTTAGTCATTTTTTTACCAGGCCACATTTATTAAACTCTAGATCTAACTACTGACAGGTGACCATGGTTAGTAGTCATGTGGATTATGTTGCAAAACTACTGCCCCTTTGCTTTGTATTATTATGAAGAACATTCCTCCAGTTCTGTTGAAGGGTCTTTAGTGCCATGATATATATGGACGCTGCATAACATTTTTTGAAGTTCAGATAAATATGGAAAAGATATGAGATGTGACTTTCATGCTGGAAGTCTTAGGAGTCAATAACAAAAGTGTGAAAGCAAAGAAGGTAAAATAACCGAAGATGGGGAAATGAGCGATAACTCAGTCCCACTGATTCTGTATGGAAATGGAGCAGCTGCATGGCCTTATTTTATTCTTTATTTACCCATCTTTAAACCATCTTGCATAGATTGGTATTTCACCTTCTTTAAAAAAATGATCATACTGTTTTACACTTAATATAAATACATAATGTTTGCACAATAGGAGAGGAAATACCATAAAAACCCCTGTCACTTACCTGCCACGCTCTTACACGTGTACCTCCCTCTTAAGTGCAGAGAAGGTCACCATCAGTACTGACCTGGCTGCGTCCATACCGTATAATCAGTGTTGAATTGATCCAGCAGCTCTTCATTGACAAAGAAAGGAATAGGACTGAGAACCAAGATAGAAAATGGCTCAAAGCACTTCTTCTGAATTGGGTTTCTTGCGCCTATCTGAAATGTCTCATGTGAAATGCCTCATATCCCATTACAACTCATCTATCTCTAAAACATTAAAGGGGTTATACAACAGAAAAAATGTTGCACTTTGCATTCAGCAATACAACATACGCACAGATATATTTGAGCAAAAATACTTGGATCTGCATGATTTGTAAACTAGTTTCCATATGCAGTTTGTTCTGCATAAGTATGTGCACATTAAAGAAATGATACTTACTTTAGATACTGTACTTTGTGCATATCAACTTGCTTGGATTCTATTTGACTCATGGAGCATATAAGAGGGCAAAATCTAAGGTCAATTGGGATGTGACACATCTGCCGTTTACCCTGAGAAATCTTTTACTTAAAGATCTGAAATGACGAAGAAATAAAAGTCTTTGTTGTTTCATATGCACAGGGCATTTGAAGGCACACCAAATAGAAATGAAAAGAAATGATGACCTTGGTTTATTTTTTACTCAAATGCCCTCAAGTTTTGATTGGATTTTGAATGAGGCAACAATTTTCTTTCCCACATAGCATTATGCATGTCCTTGGAGGCTTGAATTCTGTTATCAAAGAAGCACACTCACAGTGGAACTTGTTTTTCTGAAGGTCGTGGGTTAGACAAAACGGAAAGAATATTCCCTTATAGAGGAACAGTACCAGGTTCTTCAAGAAAATATTTATATTCTGACGCCTGTTAGCCTTTGACCTGCTTATTTTATTATAAGACTCTGTTAACTCACTTATTACAGCCACTGATAAGAACACAACGTTCTTTTGTCGCTCTCACTAATATATATTATTTACATTTTTTTCATGAAAAAAAAAACAGATTTTAAAAAAATCCAGTGGGATACTAAATCTGCTTCTTAGGTTGTTGAAGCCGGAGGTAGATCAGGCATTGAAATTTTACACAGTCCTTGATTGTATCAGCAGCCGGGTTTATTCTGAACATTCTTTTACACTTTCTCTACGCATTGTATATCTTAAATGGTTTAGAATAAGATTTAAGGTTGAAGGGACAGCCAAGACATCATATGTACTTTAATAAACATGATCCCCTGATTTCCCACTGTTTTGGCATACTTGCAAATGCATTGAGATTGTGATGTGCCTATTCTAGTCTTGTCAATCCCCTTGAATATATGTATTGTATGAAGTGCTGCGTAAATTGTTTTGCCGCTATATAAATAAAATAAGCCTACAGGGAATGATTTTGGCTGAAAATATATAAGTGGCCCAAGGCAAGAAAAGTAGTTACTACATTTTAGAGCACCATCAGATTATTTAGTTAATATACAAAATTTACACAAACACACATATGAGATTAATAAGCACATAGAAGGAGAAGAGGACTCCGGTCTTGCAAGTTCATAATCTTGAAAGAGAATGAGACAGAAGGTGCAGGATAGCTTTGGCGCAATGGTTTAACATAGAAATAAAAAAAACAAAAACAAACAAAACATAATTACAATTGACATTAACAGTAAAGATAAGTTTTAAAATAGCAATTGATCCACATCCTAATTTGATCACTTTCTATAAAAAAAAATAAATAAAATAATATTTTAAAAAAAAAAATTCTAATGATATAATAATGGGACATATATTTTCATAATGTCATATAAAAATATTCCCATACCTTCTAATTCTAAGGCGGTTGGTACATGAAAGCATGGGCATTATATAATTTCACATATCTCTTCACTTTCCCTGTCACCATGGCAACACTGCTGAAAGATGCAGGAACTGATTGGAATAGCTGCGACTGTGTGACAGCGCTGTCTATAACTTCTGCTTTTTTATGTGCTGTATGGAAGAATACTCCTAATTATTTAAAGGACGTACAGCAACCATTCATAAAAAGCAAGAACTATACCACACACGCTTCCATCTTGATTTCAGATTACCGGGTACACGGCCTTATGGCCTCTGGGGCAGGGTACATTAACCCTTTCAAGACCGGGACGTACCTGGTACTTCCGGGTCACCAGCAGACCGGGGCGTACCAGGTACGTCACAGCCTTTACGCGATCCAGCGTCGCTTTGAACGCTGGGATCGCGAGGGGCGGCTGCTACTGACCGCTGGGTGTTCCCAGCGATCAGTAGCAGCCACCCCCCCTCAATTCCGTGCACGTGATCGCTTTTCAGCGAATCACGATCACGGAATTTAAATATTTAAAAACATACTGCGGTCTTCAAGTGAAGACGCAGTATGTAATCGGCGGTCCGGAAGGGGTTAATGTGATTCTTGTCTGTGGCTCAGGCTGTTGAGCAAAGAAAGGCATAAAAAAAAGAATGCTAAGCATTTTCGTTGGTTTGGATTAGATTGCACTACATCTGGTTCTGAACTGACCTGGGCTGTTCAGTTTAGTAAACAAGGCATGTGTATTATTATTATCTTTTATTTATATATCGCCAACAGTTTACGCAGCGCTTAATACAATACATAAATTGAAGGGATATGACAAGACAAGAATTGACAGACTAAGACAAACCGATACATTTGGTGGAGATAGCCCTGCTCACAAATTTACAATCTTGAGGGGATGGGGTGACAAACATAAGGCACAGATAAAGGGCCAGCCCTGGTCGGGAGGGAGGGTGAATGCTGAAGGTTCCTTGGGAGTAGATTCCAGAGATATGGGGCAGCTCGAGTAAAATCTTGTAGACGGAAAAGGAAGAGGTGATAAGTGAGGGGGAGAGCCTTAGCCCATGGGAAGAACGTAGGGATCGAGTAGGAGAGTATTTGCTTATGAGGGCAGAAATGTATGGAAGAAGTTATAAAAGAGATATTTCTTTGTACCTGATCTTATAACTCTGTTGTGTCTTACTCCATGATTACACAATTCCGCATTTGTAAAGTACTTTTCATTGGTACCTCTGTAATCTAGGCACCTAAACTGATAAGTGTCATCGTGTTCTTTTCTTAATAGTCACAATATTACACATTGTTTTATCTACAACAATATGTGTTTATAACTTAAAGTGCAATTGTGCTTCATAATAGCACTATAATTTGTTCAGGAACCTATTATCTTTTGCTCATGTGGCCTACTTGAACATGAACTATGATTGTAATTACATGTCCATGACTTAGGTTAGTAATAGTTTAGGTAATGTAGTCAGATTATTTTAGGATTTTGCTTGTTAAAAGACAAACTCCCCCCAAAAAACTAAAAAAAAAACCCAAACATTCTACATGATTTATTTTTCTAAACATAGATCATGGCAAGTTTATGAAATGGAGGCATTAAAAAATCCCTCCACACACTCCTTAGTAAATCAAAATTCCCTTGGATATATATAATGACTTGAGCATTGTGTACTTAGAGATCCTAACAAACGGGACATAAAATGGGACATAATCCTCCAAGGTGCTGGAAATTCATTATTGTCAACAATAATAGTTATATTTTTTAACAAATTCCATAATTTGTAATGTAATACTACGGCTATTTCTGCAAGTAGCATATTTATGATTCTTGATAAAACATTGTTGGGTTTTTTTTTAAAGGAACATTTGAACATACATGGAAGTGTTCTCTAAGCAGCAATAGAAGCTCCTGAAATATAAGCACTAAAATAAGATAGTGGGGAAATGCAGAGTAGGGTTATATATCTCTTGAAACAATCATACTTATCTTACCTTCAGAAAATTGTTCTACTGATTTATAAGTGAACTGGGAAAAATTTCTGCAGGTAATTGAACCAACAGCTGGTCTTCCAACTGTTTCTCAACCTTTCCTTTGAATAACCTATCTCTATGGTATTTTGAAACACATAAGCTTACTGTACATATATTTGCTTTATAGCGCAAAGATCAAAGTAGGGTTGGATTTACAATCATTCTATCTTTATGGGAATTATAATAACTAGGAACTGTTTTCTTACAATCTACAAAGTGTAAACTGGTTTATATTGTGCTTTGCTTCATTCATTCTGTTTACATTTCATGCTGTGATGTTCTCCATGCCATGGCTGATGACATTCTTGCTGTCATCCCTTTAAGAGCATACGTCTTCCATGCCATACAAAGGAAAAATGCATGTCATGATCGTTGTAAAGAGCTTATGAACACTGTAGGTAAAATATTTATGATTAAGTCAAATAAAAAGTTCCCATAAGTACAGGGTTGATGCTAGCATATAAGCTGTTTGTGACCCCCTACAGAGGTTGGATGAGGTTTGAGATTCCTTATATGACTATAATGTATTACAGATGTGGGTGGTCTCTCAGATCGTTGCATTTCATGTCATGATGATATTGTTTGTTTGCATGCAGACCCTCGCACACTCACACGTGTCCTCAAAAATCAAATGAGAAGGTGTGCCTGCAGTGTATAAAGGCATTATAGCTCTCTTTAATGCATATTTCTACAAGTCTGCAGTCTCATTTGTCATTTACCATATTGAGTTATTTGGCATACTTGAGAAGTGACCTTTCTGAAAACAGTCAGTCACTGACAAGTTGTGTGATTCATTTTTTGGGATAAAATGTCTGCATGCTGTAAGAACAGAGGGAAGCTAAAATGCCGTGCAGAACTAAATACGATATTATATTGTAGAAACATGGATTTTGAATAATAATAATAATAATAATAATGGAATGCCTCCTTACAATTGGCTTGACTGCTTTGCTCATATCTTTGAGAGTCAGCTCCCCTTTTGCCTCACTGCCTTTATTTCTACCAACTGTACATCAAAGTGCCAGCATTTTTAGCCAATCTTTTGAGTGGTATTTATTACACATGAAATATACAAATTGATTGAGCTTATGTTAATGCTCCTTGTCACAACGAAATTTTGTAGAACTCAAGGATTTTTTTTCCCACAAAAATATTCCAACAAAGTTACTTCTATATTCCTCTGTTAAAATCCTAGTCAAGGGAGTAGTCGCCTGTGAAACAAATCACAGAAAATGTAGTAAAACATACCGTATATCTACATCTCTGCAAAGAAACTTCTCTTGAGAATACTTCAGGATATCTGGCTGCCATAAACATCCTTAGGGCCAACACTTTGTATCTTCATAATGAAAAGCTTGGAGTTCCCCATACAGAAGAATTTCCCATGCTTAAAATTTATATGATTTTATAGGAGGATAAAACATTGATGCTTTTTTCAGTTTGTCTCAGTTATTAATGTTTCAGTCTGTTCGCTAAAAATGCTCTTTTATAAATGTGTATATTATATATTATGTATCTTGTATATAATATATCTATATATTTATATATTATATACAAATTAGGGTGCCACAGTAAGTATGTATAGGCCTATAATATCTCCAGTTAGGCAAAGGTTATGTGCTCACCAGTTCCTTTGGTAAAACGAGATATGGCAAATTTTTATGGAGTAATGAATAAAATAGTATGTGCAGTAATTTAGTATAGCACTAAAGAAATGCAGTTTGTACTATATTCCTTCTGAAAACCTAGAGGGTGCTATTCCAGGTAATACTTCAGGGACTTTCCTCAATATAACCCTACATTGCACTGATTATGGGAATGTAGGGTTATATTTGGCACATTTTATTGAGTCATGGGTCTGTGATTGATAAAGACCCGGACATATCATTTATCACAAGATATCATAAACACGTAATGTGTTTGTTTCATAGATTAGGCTATGATAAAAAGAGCTAGACCACAAGTAGTAGTTGCTGTCAACGGCTTGTACATTGAGAAAAATATCATGTAATAAAATCTGTAGAGGGACTTACTCTCCAGAGGATGGTCCACAATGATATGCTCAAGTTGTTTCCATTATATATTGAAATATCAGTAAGGTACTGGAAAAAACTAGAACATTTCAATGGAATCTAAGCCCAGTTATTTATATATCGATGAAAGCAGGGCACAAACAATCTATTAAATCCACAATCTTTGACAGTTAAGAAATAAACTGTGTTAAATTGTGAGGTTTTATTTCTAAATGCAATTATTGTTATATAGGTCAGTCTGTACCCTGCATCCAGGTCATGTGTGTTACGAAAAACCTTCATCCGTGAAATAGAAATGGTATCAAGGTGCATATTTTATAATAAAATATTGCCAGTGATGGCTAATTGCTGTCTCTTTGCTTAATACTATACTCTATTTATTACTCCAAAGAGGATTTCATTACTGCTGTTTGTTAAACTCATACTGTTGCAAACACTCATTTGACACCCCAGGCTCTATTATAATGTAGATATATCTGGTTTATGGCCATATATTGTATTGCAGCTTCGACATTCTACTGCCAGTTATATTACCTTGAACATATGTAAACCATATTAACAAGGACTAGAGGGCATGATTTTCGAGTAAGAAGGTGGAAGGTTGAAGGGGTAATGCGATACAATTCTACTTTATAGAAAGGGAAACATTGTAAAGCAATTCAAGAATGCATAGAGAATTAAGAAGTAAAATGTGGTTCAAAAAGGGCAGGCTAGCTTTGCCAATTGTTGCTTTTCAGCTTCTATGTTTCTATGTCATTATGAGCCTCATAATGTTATAGGTATTTTGCCTTGGATATTATAGTCTGCAATTATTTTTTCCTTTATTTTAGGACACGTGGTGCAGAGTTTATATGTGGACAAAAGAAAATGAGACTTGGAAAGCTTTAGTTTTAAATTTAACGTGTGCATATTATCACAACTGGGTATTCTCCGGGTTTTGCCCAGACTCCAGGTGAAGCTCCTCTTCTCTAGGTCGCAGGAGCCGCATTGTTGCATGGCCACTGACTTCACCAGGTCTGCCCGTGACTTCAACGGGACCAGTTACCGACGTCAGAGGGACTGCATGCAACGTAGCCACATCCCGCAAAGGGAGGGCTGGAAGTTCCCATGTACAGTATGCATATTATACGTAAGATTTTAAAATTAATTTCATAGATATTTCCACCACTTTGCATATAGACTATAATAATAAAAAAACCCATAACATCTAATTCCTGCTTGATTTCCATCAGGTATTTTATATTGTCTGTTGTACTTTAAGATGAAGAACTTAATTACTCCATTAACAAAACCAGAGAACTTTATTAGTCTTCTATTTCTCATGTAGGCAATTTTGGTGTTTGTATTTATTGCATGCGGTATAGTGCCAAATCAATTACCTGCAAGCAATTACTCCATAATAGTTAAAGAATCAGCTGCTGTAGCATATGTAAGTCTCATCTTATTTACATAAATTATTTATGGCTCATTCTGCAAATCTGTTTTTTTATTATTTATTCATTCATTCATATATATATATGCCAATAACCAATTTATGCAACTATATGGATTTTTTTAAACTGATGATGACTGATCATTTCAAGTATTTTTTTAATATTTTGCACATTTTTATATTAATATAGTATCAAAAACATATCATAGGAGTCAATAATCCATTATATGAGAGTGTTCACAGATCCATACAATCATGAATAATCACATAATACTGTATAACTGTCAAAAATGCAATACATGACTTGGTTTCACCTGGATTGCCATTATTTTAAACTTGAACTTTATTACATATTCCAATAACTCTCGGAAGATATGCTTGCCACAGTTTTCTAGTTGGTTGGTGAAAATGTCTAAATCCAAACCAATTTTTGCCTCAATGTGAAATATAGGCACAATGCATTTCTGTATGAATATCATAAACATCCATGTGTTTTTAAGTTGTTTAAGAATGTAGAAATACTTGATAATAACCATTCATTCTTTAACAAACTAGCCATTAATTCTATAAGATTTTTTATGGCTAATATATATATATATATATATATATTTATTATATATAATATATAAATAAATTAAAAATTAAATAAATTTAAACAGCAATGAGATTCAGTGTATAATATAATGGTTGAATGAAAATAGCCTTATATATTTCCAGTTTTGCTTTTTATAAGGCGCCAGGCCCTGACTGGCCATCAGGCTCAATGTGCAAATGATGGCCCGCAGGTGTAGGAGATCACAGGGTTTCCCTTCACCGTCCCACTTAAATGCACTTAAATGCAGATTGATGAAGCCACGGAAGTGCTGGATGTTATGTCACATCTGTTGCTTCTGATATAGCCGTGCACAGGGGAGGGCTGGCAGCCTAAGGCCTGGGGGGCAAGTCTAGTCAACTGGCCCATTGCACCATCAAAGCGGCTGCGAGCGACATTGAAAGCGGCCGTCGTGCGGCAGTCACTCCACCAGCGCCTAATGAAATTAAAGTGGCCGGCGTGCACGCACCGCATGCCTCAGCTCTTCATCGCACCCCTTTTAAGACGTGGGAAGAGGAGCTGAGGCATGGCCGTTGGGTCTGACTGCCGCACGATGCAGGGGCGTACCTAGAGTATTAGGCACCTGTGGCAGACCCTGTATGTGGCACCCCCCCACACACACACATACACACTTTAAAACTGCATAGTTTCTATGGTTAGGCAAACATTGACAGAGGTTCAGCATAATTGTTATCATTATATGCTTAGGGATTACGCGGTACCACCGTCAATGTGTGCCTATACACTGAGCCAGACACTGACAACCCCTATCACTATATACTAAGCCAAACATTGATGTGGTGTAGGCCTAACACTTTAGTGACTGGCATAGTATATAGTAGGGATGCACGGAAATGAAAATTCTGGACTGAAACTGAAAATTCAGCATTCACTTGGCCAAAACTGAAGAAAAAAAACCTTTAAAATACTTTATTAAAAGTAACACCAAAATTAGACAAAAAAATCAACAACAATATTAACATATATATATACACACACAAATATATAACAACAATCACAATCCTATCATGCCCAGGTTCTAGCATGTGCTGGCTGACTTAGCATGATAGGAGTGTGATTGCTGTTTGCAATTATATATATATATTAATACTGTCATTGAATTATTCTGTCCAATAAAAGTGTTAACACACTGAAGTTGGACCAAAAAATAATTTATAACAGCAATCACACTCCTATCATGCCTAGGCAGCCACTACATGCTGGAATCTGGGCATTAAAGGAATGTGATTACGGACTCCCTATGCCAAGCTACCCCCCAACACTTACACATCCATGCTATCTGAAACCCTCATTCACAAACATTCAGCATAACACCCATCACTCTCACACACTTACATTCAGCATAACACCCATCACTCTTACACACTTACATTCAGCATAACACACATCACTCTCACACACTTACATTTAGCATAACACC
>VKOC01009467.1:0-11866 GCA_009364415.1 Spea multiplicata | reverse complement strand
TCATACCTCTCCCAGCTTGATTTCTATCAGTTCCTCCTCAGACTCAACTTGTGGCTGTTCAACTTCATTTAAGGAGTCCTCGTGGAGTGTAGGATGTTCTTTACTGACACACTCTACAATAATTGCAACATACAAACCACTTTAACAAACAGGGTGTATAGAATGTACAATGCATTACTAGAAAACATTAATGCAACGCCTTCCTTATTCTTAAACACACGGCTGGGTATCAGTGATTATTAACCATAAATGTTCTGCCGTGGATCAGGTTGCTTTTATTTTTTATTTCTTTTTTACCTATACCCGCGCTTGTCTCCACTTCTATGCTCCTGGTCTCTTGCGTGACGATGCTCCGGGGACTGGTCAATTCACAGGCACTTTTTGTTTGGCGAGATTTTGGTTTCTCGATCTCATCGTGATTTCCAGACTCAGCTCTCAAATCTTTAGACCCAGAATCATCCAATCTTGGAGAAGCCTATGCAAGAATGATGCAAAAAACCCGAATTAGACCATTTCATTGGCTTAAGTCTGTTACGGACACGGTATGGAAACAGCCAGCCTAATGAATTTCTGGTCTTTCTATAAAATACCTGAAAGTAGCCTCTAAATCTGAAACTTCGGAGAAAGTAATAAAAGTCTTTCTGGATTCTGTGTGGACTATAACTCTTAATAACTCTACCAAGAATTGGATTTCAATCCGAGATAAGACAACGGCATGAACATAATATATCATGAAGTGCTGGGTGAACTTTAATATTATCTTATGTTTATAATCCACTGGGTTGTATGACTTGAAACAGCTGTATCACTTACCATTTACTCAGTCTCCCTCTCTCTCTATATATATATAAATATATACCTATATATGTAAAGCAATATTTTTGAATTTCAAAACTTAAGTGTTTCAAAACTAAAATTCACCTCTAATATGTTTAACAAAACATTTTAAAACAAGTTTACTGAAGGGAATGTATATGATATTGCCGGACTGGTTATCACCTCCGAGGGCATCTCTTGTGCTGTTGTGTGTGCTCCATTATCTTGAGTTATTGTCCGGATGGAGAATCTTGTTCCAAGAGCGCCTCTGTTTGTCAAAGTGATGATCTGAGTTATCGTTTCCCCAACCACCTGAGTGCCAAAATCCATGCGCTCTTTCTCTACGGACAGCTGCAAGGGAAAAAACGTATGGTTACTAAAACGTAGTTATTAGTCAGTTCACACAATTAGTCATCTTTGGCGACTCGTTTGAAAAAAGAAAGTTTTGGTGAACGGGTTATTGCTGTCCCTGCCAAGTATTCCATCATACGCAATGTGTAGGCGCAGAAGTGAATGCAGGGCATTGCATGCATGATGGGTCATTATTTATAATGCTACAGAGGGCACAGTGAATCTGTTCGCTGTCTACTCCCTGAAATTTTGGACCATACCCACAGCCATCATTGCTTATGTGCTGTCTACGTCTCAAAACAAGTGCATAAATCAGTTTTAAGACCTAAAAAGATAGGCGTCTGTAGGGAAGAACATGAGAAGCAACATAATGACCCTAATGCTCCTCTGTCCATTGAATGCATGTTGGGCCATTTCATGATACGCAAAACAAAGCAAGAATTCCAAGCATACCCAGCGAATACCATCCAAAAAATACCTATCTAAGCTATAAATATTGGGGATTTAGTCACACTATATGGCCTTATAGCCCCCCACTATGTCAAAGTCCTATCTAATTTTTCATGTATTGCTTACCAAGGAGCTGAATCAGTAGGACCGCTTTGCACTTTAACCCAAAAGAGTCTGTAAAGCAATTTAAAACCTTCTATGGACACCATTAACGAGGCTCCTGTGTGTACCATTCCTTGCTACATTCAGTTTGGCTTTTATTCATGCAACTACATCCACAATCCACCATATATTGTATATCCCACCATGGGATTTATAGTTCGTATTCTGTCTCTAGATAAATTGTTTGGAGAAATGTATTAATGTGGAAAAAAAAGTGAGCGAAAACACTCTAATTTGCACAGTATTTCTGCCATGTCTAAAGTGAAAGAGAGAGAGTCTGACTCTACGTAGACTCTGCAAAACATCCCTGAATCATGACATGGAGAATAAAATGTTATTCACGGAAGGGAGCAATGGAGAAGGTAAAAAAACATTGAAAAAATAAGGCATTTACAATTTTACACAATAGCTAGAATTATTTTTCATGATATATCAGTCTCGATAAAAGTGATGTCATCTTACCTCACACTTCTTTGTTGCACATTTAACGGGAACGGAAAAAGCACCAGTTTTGGCCAAAAACATCACCTCTCCTTCAAGATCTTCATTTATCTTAATTGACAAATTGAAATTAAACAGACTAAGTAATAAATGCATAATTAATTACATAGAAAATGATTTACCGGGCCTTGGCTTCTATTAGCTCTGCATTGATCCGACGCTTAGTATATAGAGCGTGGGCTCAGAATAATCATATTATAGGGCTTTATGTATTAAAAATGGGATTAAGGGTTCCTATAGTGTTCTTATCACCATAACAACTTATCGATTGCTGCTGCTGATTGGATCATTACATTGGTTGCTATGGTGATAGGACCAATTTTCTTGTAATAACTACTTTTTGTTTAATATATTCAGTGAATATACACATTTAACTGAAAAAATGGCTAATAATCTGAATAATAATCTGAATTTAAATGTCGGAGTGTGTTCAGTTAACTTACCATCGGACTGAATGTAACAGTGACTTCGCACGACATGCCGGCTGACAGCTGTCCAGGTGGATCAAACCTGTAAAAATAACAACCATTCAGCCTATATAGTCCTCCCATTGTTCCTGCTGTAAAAACCTCAAACCTTATTCAGTCTTTGGTCTTATATTCCGGATATTACTATGCCTATCCCTCGCATGTTTAAATTGACTTACTATATTAACCTCTTATTACTGCTTCTGCTGGGAGACTTTTCCACTTATCTTACACCCTCTTAGTGAAGTAAGCAAAGTTACATCTAAACCTATAATTTTCATTGTCATAACATTGTTGCTTTGTACAATTCTCTCTTGTAGTTTATTGAATCCCTTTATGATTTGTAATGTTCCTATCCCACGACCTCCATATTCCTGCTCCAAGATATACACATCTTGTATACATATCTTATACGGCTTACTGTATAGAGATGAAATCCTTTAAATGGGGGCTGACGTCAACGAGCTTGCAAAAATTTATTGTATACGATGCGTTGGTCAGTGTTACTTTTTTCTTGTAGACTTTACCCACTTCAAGGTCCTAAAAGAATGGAATAGAAGACGTGTTAATAATGCCGTCCATTAAAACATTTGCATCCTATGTTGCTGAAACATTTTGAGGATGGAAAGCAAAATTTCAGGATTAGAAACTCAAATCTAACCCAAAATATAACGTCATCGTAAACAAGATTAAATAGTCCTTCCGTAAAGACTTTCTTCATACACTAAATAAACCAATACACTTACCTTAAAGTAAATAACATTTGGCTTGCAATAAAAAGGGCACCCTTTATACTCATGTCCCGAGACTACTAGTTTTTCAGTCGTTCCATTTTGGATTTTGCTCCGTGTCTCTGCCATAATCTCCATTTTACTGCCCCATAGTGCTTTAACTTCAGTTTCTTCTTTCGGCACCTACAAAAAGATCTGTTGAATTAATTTGCAACAATTCAGACAAATTAAGAGTGTGTCATTTAATATTCAATTCTTAATAAAGCTCTTAATAAGAAAGCCTTCTGACTAGTACCGACGCAAAGCTTGAAATGATAACTGCCAGACAGAACCAAAGATTTTATCTGTAGTTTTTCCATCAAATTGTGTCTTTTTAAGACAATTTCAATTCTCTTTTTCTTGGTAGAACTTTTTTGCCTTTATTGTCAGTTGTCCCCTAACAGCTGGTCTGCAGGATCATTGCCCTCAAACAGCTTGTCTGTGCCTTCTTTGCTCCTTGCAACATACACTCTGGCATATATAAATACACATTCATGCTTATGTACACTTATACATTGACATTCATTCTCAAATACACTTATACATAGACATTCATGCTCACATATACTTATACATAGAGGTTCATGCTCACATTGTTACATAGACATTCATGCTTACATACACTTATACATAGACATTCATGCTCACACACACTTATATGTAGACATTCATGCTCACACACCCTTTCTATTGGTGCTCCCTCAGTCGCAGCACACTGACTGAATCTGAGCGACAGGGATATGATGTCATTTCCTGGTGTTCGAACATGAGCAGCATGTGAAGACCACGAGGGAGCAGGAGAGCTGTTCAACTGGTCGGTGGACTAACCACTCCTGGGCCAACAAAGGCAGAGGTTTGTGTTACTATGTCAGGGTTTTTGCCATGCTAGTTTGGGCATAAGTATGTTAGTGTGTGTAAGTATGTTACTATGTATGTAAACCACCGGACACCAGTTTGAGAAAAATATATGTGCGTGTGGTTGGAGAGGTTTGGGAATGGTTTTGGTGGCTTTTTTCTTAAATTCATTTCATTCTTGGTCCCAGCCAGTACAGTATCTTGGACCAGTCCACATTTTATTTCGTGTACTAGTGCATACAATTTCTTTCCTTCTTACCATGTATCACTTGCACAATTTTCTGTACCTTATATGGCTTGTGGTCTTCATTCCATAATCCCATAAATTCAGGCTGAGCAAAGGTTTCACTGTCAACTTCTTCAGTGTGGTAGGCTTTCTCTTGAACCACGCTTGGTGATCGCTGCCTGGTAGTGCTATCGTCTTCATCAGACGACAAACTGGAAACAGACCGCCATTTTTTCTGGGGGAAAAAATAACCATTTTATAATTATATTAAAGTATAAATATATTGAACAATACTTCATACACTGCATAATTACAAAGAACAAAATGAGTTTTTGAGCACAACTTGTTGGTACTCACTGATTTTATCATTTCTGGTTCATTTTCCTGGTCTGCGGGGATAACTGACTCGATATAATGTATTGTTTTATTTCTGAGTTTACTTTGTTTCTGTTTGTTGTTCTCTCGTATGGAGGAGGATAATTTTTTCCCTTGGTTGGCTTCCTCTTGCAAAAGCCGGCTGATGATTTCTTGTTTCCTTATTCTTTGCTTCTCTTCAAATTCTCTACAGAAACATACCCACGTGCAGAAAATGAGCATATTATGGGTATAAACAGGGATAGACAGCACATAGATCCACAATAGTGTAAATAATGTAATACAGCTTCAACACTACATATTGATGTTGCTACTTGTAATATTGTTAAGTTATTGGCAATATAATATAATAAGGGACAGCAGGTGAGGGGAGAAATCAGGGTCAATGAAATAAGAGGAGTTAGGGAAAACAAGACTTCCATTGTCTTTCAGATTTGCATTTTGCACTTTTTATAAAAACAAATATACTTAGGGCTAGAATATCAAACAGGCACCACTTTAAACACAACGCTTCACATATTGCACCTGATGCAGGCATGATAATTGTAAAAGCGTACCACTCTAGTGCCTAGTGATGTGGCCCCGGAGTGAAAACAGATGGAACCCAGAGCCGCTAAGTCACTTACTGTTTCTTTATTTCAAACTCTTGAAGTCTCCTCTGATGGATCATAAACTTTGTAGCATCTTCCCCTCTGGCCAGCACATTGTCCTTCTCCAGCATATCCTGCTTCTTCATCACGGCGGCTTTTGCTTTATTCCGAGCTTCAATGACTCGTAGGTTCTCCTGAAACATCGGGAAACAATCCCATAATCATAGAAACAAAGCAGTGAACTGCATCTAAAAAGGTGAAAAATCTGAGGTTACAGATATCATTGCAAATACATGCATTTACTAAAACCACTATGGTTTAGCTGCGGGGGGTTGAATTACAGGCGGTCCAGTTTAGTGTTAGATTGGCAGCTCTTAGAAAAACAATTTCATTCTCTGACCCTGAGAAACATTTGTGTGAGTGTCCCTTTGATGGTGAGAATTGCTTCAACACATGCTTCTTGCAAAGCTTATCGTTAAAAATGCATGAAAAATACATTTAATCCTGCTGGATGCTCATGGAGGTTCATCCAAGAATAAAAGAGCACTTTGGTTCTCAGACTGCATTGTCCATCCATCTGGTGTGTGCCAGAGGGAAAGAAGATTATATTGCTGTCCCTTTTGCCCCCAAACGCTTAACTCTTAAGGGCTTCTGGTGTTGGGAGGCTACCAGTCCCAATACAACCACAGAAAGATTGGCTGAAATAACAAAAGCAGGTTAAGTGAGCGACAAGATGTTTATTCTCGTTAGAAATACCCGGTTGGCAGAAATGTTGTTTTTCAGAGTCAGAACAGCCTGCATTCTTTTCTCCATTTCTTCTCTGCTCTTCATTTCTTTTTCGGTTTCCTTCTCACGAACTCTGTTGGCAACAAAAAATCTTGATTAGCATCTAGAGCAAAAGCCTTTTGGTTTGCAATTAGAACAGAGGCCACATGTTATGTAATACCAGCAACATCCTTAAAGAAACCCTCTAGTCATAATTGATATTAAAAAGTACAATGAAATCAATGGGAGAACAACTCGCCTACTTGTGTGTAGCCAATGCCCAACTCCCATTGAGCTGAACTAAATGGACAGGGGTCCGCTGGACTGGGGTGCAGAGGGCAATTGTCTGCGTGTTCTAGTGAGTGTGTTAACATGTATGTGTGTTACAGTGAGTTTGTTACTATTTGTGTGTGTTAGTTTGTATGTAATTCTGTGAATGTTGGTGTGTGTATTAGTTATGGTGTACAGTTTCATAGCTATTTCTCTTCTGTCTGAAGCTGAAGTCTCGGATATCAGCGGATCCTCGGCGAACCTTTTGATGGCACACACCTGGTCATTGTTTCCTTCAGAAACTGTACAGCCTTTTCATGGTTCCTCTGGGCATCTTCCATTGCCTTTCGATAGCGCTGCTCCCGTTCTTTCAATGTCCTTATTTCTTGGCTGCAATATAGAGTTTGAGCTCAATAACCCACTTTTAGATATAAAATTACAAATATTTTAAAGCTCACAAGATGTAAAAAAAAAAGGAAATGATGATTAACCTATTTTATTAATCATAGATTTAGAAGGAAGAAGGCAAAAATCAGCAGGGTGTTTTATTGTAAAGTAAATGCCATAGATATTCAGCCATGAAGCCCCCAAATTATATGGGAAACCGAAAGACCCGCAGGTTAGTATGTATGTGGTAGAGGATATAGTGTTTGCTATGGATAGGATGTATGTGCTCAAGCTTCACATCTTGTACTAATCTTGCATTGATCTATTACCTTCAAACCGTCAACAGGATTCTCTGTTAACAATATCTGTTTAATATGTGATGTCTGGGAATTATGATAAGCTTAATTTTCCATAAAAATATACCAGAAGAAATTACCACGCAGAAGAAGTAATTTCTCCATGCTACAAGTACAATCTGCATAATAATAAAGTTAAACTATGCTTATATTTTAATTTGACAAATTAACTGCTCTCGAAAATGATCAGTCTTTATAATAATTAGAAAACTTACAAAGCTCAACTAATGTGCACCAGAAAAAAAGGAATTTGAAGACTATTACCCGTTAGTTACACTATATGAACAAAAGTATGAGGACACATGGCCATCAAATCCATTTATTGGATATCCCATTCCAAAACCATGGGCATTAATATGGAGTTCCCCCCTCCTTTGTGGCAATAACTCTTCTGTAAAAGCTTCCATAAGATTGCAGAGTGTGTCTGTGGCAATTAGTGCCCATACAGCCAAAAGAGCATTTGTGAGGTCGGGCACTGATGTTTGGTGAGATGCCAGGCACGCAATCTGCATTCCAATTCATCCCAAACTTATCCAACCATCTCTTCATGGACCATGCTTTGTGCTCAAGGGCTCAGTCATGCTGGATCAGGAAACGATTTTCCACCAGACCGATTCCCAGTACTTTTGGCCATTTGGTGTAGTTATTAGAAGAGAGACTGGAGCAGTTTGAAGAGCATGAGAACGGTTACTAGGGACACCTGTGTCTCATGGCTTTATGCTTAATAAAATACAGACGGAATGATCAGCACCGTAACATTATTGATTAAAATGTGTTATTATTTCTCATTAAATACAGCAGCAATCTGTCATGGGAAAGAATTGTGGGTGTTTTAATTATAATCAACCATCTAAATATGGGAGGCTTACAGTAAATATAATACGTATATAAATATATATATATATATATATGAGAAACCTACAAGATCCATTTTCACATTAAGTATATCTTGTATTTTAATATGCTTGGACATTGTCTATATCGATACACAATCTGTATATTATATTTACTCACAGTTTTTCTTTCTGCCTCTTTTGCTCTGCAACAATTTGGAAGCCCTTCTCCTTCTGGATCCTCTGGTCCGCCAAGTCTTTGCGCTGCCTTTCTAACTCTTCTTCGTCTTGTTGAAGCTTCTCGCGTAGGCTGGTAAATTTTCCCTGCTCCACCTCAATATGCCAGAGGTCGCACCTTTCCAATAAAGTTGGAGATACTCCATTAGATTTTGGTCAAACTGGTAGCTGAGTGTCCTCAGCTCCTTTACCATAATTTATTACTGACTTACTCGTTTTCTTGCAGTATGACAGCCACTTGTGACTCCACGTCTCGCTCATTGACCAGGTCAGCGCACAATCGCTTATGCAAAGCTCGCAGCCGGAACAAAGCAGCGCTGCGAAACAACGAGAGACACTTCAAATCCGTCCCGTACAACATACACCTAACTAACGAAGAGGCTTTTGAAAATTGGTTTGTTGTCATGGTTACCACTAGTTGTTTAGTGTATTAAGGAGTACTTGAGATATAGTTAATGATGTGTGAGGCTTGATGGCGAATGGAGCCCAGTAGCACATACAATCCTAGTCAGGCAGAAACACCAATAAAAACATCTAATAGTAATATCTTATCCTGAACAATTCCATAATGTAGTAAATAATGTCATAATTTACTCTGGATAATTCCATAATGCAGTTTTTAATGTAATATTTTACCCTGAATAATTCCATAGTGCAGTTTTTAACATAGTTTTTTACTCTGGATAATTTTATTATGCAGTATTTAATATCGTATCTCTGGATAGTCTGGATAATTCCATAATGTAGTGTTTAAGATAGTATTTTACAATGGATTATTGCATAATGAAGTATATAATGTAGTATCTTACTCTAGATAACTCTGTAATGCAGTATATAATGTAGAATCTTACTCTAGATAAATCTATAATGCAGTAAGTATATAATGTATATCATATGGTATCTTACCCTGGATAATTCCATAAAGTAGTATACAATGTAGTATCTTACGCTGGATAATTCCAGAATGCAGTATTTAATGTATTATCTTTCCCTGGACTTCCATATGGATGCATTTTCTGTAACACATCGTGCGTAGATGTGTACTGAAAACCAAAAGGTGGAGTTGTGTCTGAGGACCACAGGGAGATCTTGCATCATCTGCACCATGACTACAGAGCGAGATTCGCCCGAATAAACACACGTACGACAGATTTCCCTCTAACATCTGATACTTCCCAGACAGGACAATCACGACTTCAGTATCAATATTCGGCCAACAGTCTCTAGAAAGAGAAGTGATGTGACCCGGCCGGTGTAATGAAGGTAATCAGCTAATGGGGGGGGAATAACGTCTTACGTATTATTATTTTCCTGCTCTGTCTGAATATCCATTTCCGCAGCAGATTTCTGTTGTTCCAGAATCTCAATCCTCTGGCGACAGGCAGTCAGCTCTTCCCTAAAAGACAAGGTAGAATTCATTTATAAAGTGTACCCTTTGCAGCGATACAAGATGACGTTTTACTTTTGACAGACCACAAATCTGGCTTACAGGACAGTATGAATTCACAGAAACATTTGGCTATTCGGCAGTGCTAGGAATAATGTTTTTAAAATCGCATTTAGTCCCAGAATTCTTATATTCCGCAAAACAGGTGGAACAGCAGCTTTAAATACATTATTTGGAAGGGGTAACAAGTAGCAACTTCGTGATTATTATTACCGGTATTATTATTATTATAACACAGAATCTTTAAAAACACACAATACATTAAAAAAATAAACTAACCTGATTTTTTCAATGATTAATTCCTTTTCTTTCTGCATACTGTCCAGCTGGTTTAGTTTTTTACGGAAGCGAAAAATGTTAACTTTATTTAGGCGACGTGTATTTTTCTTTGTCTGATCCCGTTGGTCAGGATGTACTTCGCTTTGGCTAGACGGGAACACAAAATTCTACGTACTCATAATATTTCATATCACAAAGATTTGCATATTTATGGAAATCATTACTTTATCAGATACATTTTCTACATAACAGTAGTTCCAGACCATTTTGTAGGGAAATGTGACATTAACTAACATTAAATTAACCATTTTCAGTGATGACCGATGAAGCAGGAAATAATAATGTGGCCCAAAAAGACTATTTGATAAGTTACACTAGAGTTTAATTTTTTTACTTGCAGGGAGGGTGGTAGATAAGTGGATCAGCCTCTCAGCTGAAGTCAAAGAAGCTAAATATATAATAAAGACTCGGCATAAATATGCATGGGCAGGGCTATACTGAATCTAATACGAGACCAAGGACTGATGAAGGTTTGAGTCCTTAAAGCCGGAATAACAGGCAGACTAGGTGGGCAGAACGGTTCTTATCTGGTGTCAAATGCTTCTACGTAAACGCATTGGTATCCATAAAAACCGGACTGCAATGTAACGTGACGTGTATGTGAGGGGGTCTATGATGAAAAATGATGACTGTTCCTTTAAGACTAATTTTGGTACATGTGCTAACGTGTCAGAGAAACGAACTTAAATGAAAGAACATTTGGAGAATAATTTATAGTCACAGACCAATAACTGTGTTCTTGTAACATATTTAAAGAAAAAAGTTTGGGATCACTTAGATATTTCATTGTTTTTGAAAGAAACTAAAATTCCGTCCATTAAAATAACTTGAAATGGATCAGAAATCCAGTGCAGACGGGGTTAATGTTGTAAATGACTATTGTAGCTGGAAACGGCTGTTTTTTAAGGAATATCTTTAAAGGCGTACAGAGGCCCTTTATCACTCCTGTCACTCCCATCACTCCTGTGTTCCAATGGCACGTTGCTTTCGCAAATCCAAGTTTACTTTTAAAAGGCTGATTGATGGTTAGAAAACCCTTTTGCACTTATGTTACAGCTAGAAATTTCCATGAAAACAGCTAAGTGACCCCAAACATTTGAACGCTTTTGTATTTTTCACATTGCAGTGTTTGTTCGGTTGCCGGTCACCCCTCAGACAAACCCTTAGTTGTCAATTTAGTTAAACCCCTTCAAAGACTGATATTCCTCCCATTCCATTCACGGTGCGTTTCAATGTATACACGGCCTTTTCTTAATAAATGAATAATTATATAGTATTTTATACCATATGCACCAGAAAGCTGACACGTACGAGACAAGTCCACTCACCAGCTGGAATCATTTTCAGAGCTGTCACTTATTTCATCACAAGGATCTTCGGATTGAATGGCTTCCACTGCGTACTCGGTTATGAGTTCATTGTCTCCTAACGAACATATGTAACATGAATTATGGGGATGGGGTAAAACACGTGCGATGGTTAGCTAGGATCGGTTAAAAGATCTCAAAATGTGGGAAAACAGTAAGTTTAGGTGCAAACTATACAATGACAATTGCGCGGGACGGGTTTTTTAATCCCGCTGAATGTCTGGCCATTACCTCCGCGCCTGCAACGTGTGTGTTCCGCTCCCGCCACATGTGTGTCCAATCCTGCCCGCTCCCGCAACATA
>VKOC01009465.1:0-18595 GCA_009364415.1 Spea multiplicata | reverse complement strand
TGAAAGCTGGAGACGCCACTGATCACTGGTTGCTAGGGAAACCAAGGGCTGTTGTCCCATGCTGCTACTCACAACAGGTTGGACACATCTCTAGAAGCCATGCAGGTACATCTCTATGTAGCAGGGATGTTGTATGTGTCCTTGGTTATATCAGTGATGGTAAACGGATTAAACTTCACCATGGGGATGAAGACAGATGTTTTATAGGTCAATATGTTGTATATAAGCCATTCACATAATATTCCTTTACATCTATATATGTTATATTTAAGTGCATATATCAAAAGATTTAAGGAAAGATTTGGCTATGCAGGGAGATAAGCCGTTAATTATTCTATCATCAGCCTTCATTCCCGGTTTAAGTGATGTCTTAATGAGGCTGATGATGATTGTTCTGGATGACAAGACTGGTCTGTGCGTGAATCATCTTTTGGATTTTCCCTCATAAATGTTAATTGGTCAAACGGAAGTTGTGTTGACGCTCTTAGGTCCTGTACTTTCACAAACACCTGGGTCTCTGATTTATCCAGGTCTAAAAGACAACACTCTTTGATCCACCCATTCGCATCAAAGGAAAAGGTGAAAACGTGAACTTTCAAGGATAAACCTTGCTCTTAAATAAAGCAAGTCTTTTTATTTTCTTGTTCCAAAATTACTATATATAACCAGCAACATTTTTGCTACAATACTGATTTCACCTTAGGCTACCTTTATAGACACATAGTCACACATTGCGGGTTTGAAGGTATTAAGAAATGTCATAACTGACAACATGATTCTTTGTCCTTTAAACTTCATACATGCCTCAAGAAAAAAGGAAGGTAGAGCCTCTCGATGGCTCATAAATCAAGTGCTTTTATTCAAAAGCAACTAGGAAATATCGTCATACAAATTTGTCAAAGTTTATAAATATGCTAACAAAAAATTAACCTTTTGTTATCTGCTATTAGAAGGCCTGACAGCTATTCACTCATTCAAAAGAACTAGTAAGATTACTGTAACCTAACTGTAAATGGACCAATATTCTCTTCATAGACACAGATTGAACTACAGTTCCATATTTTTTATCCATTTACTGTAATTAGCTTTTCATAGTTAGATACTAGTGTACGTTAGGAAAAATAATCCAATTGCAATTGGTGCCAGGAACCACATAACTAATAAACCCTCCTCAGTCCTCTTTCTAAAGTAACTAACAAAGTGGCCAAGTAGTCTAGTATAAAACTAGACATTATAGATACAGTCAATGGACTCTAAGCTCTTTCTCATTGCAATAAAAATTAGAAATAGTAACATTTAGGAGCATGCAGTGACAGCTCCAAAATTCTTTATGTTGCCCTCAATATTAGATACATGGTTTGCTTAATAAGCTAATAAATGCGCAAAGAGAGCAAGACATCCCATGGATGGACTCTCTCAAGAAAACCCACTACTGCTTTTGGGTAAAAACTCTTGTGTAAGACCACCAAAACTAGGGAAGAATCACTAGGGTATTTTAATCACTACTTTTTTATGGATACCCCAAACAGGCCGGACTATAGAGTGAAGATTCACAAACTTGCACATCTTCCAAACGGCTGTTGGTTTTCAGTACTACGATGACTGTGTTTCCTGCATTTATTGACAGTGGACATGATGGCCTTCTAGTGGCCATAGAAGCGTTATTTGTGGAGAAGACATTACTATGCAGTGTGCACATAAGTGGCATATGGGCCTCTCCTTCCTTAGACCATGACCTTCTTGCTCCAAATATTTCTGAATATGAAAAAAATAACGTAACCCAAAAGGTTGTGTTTTTTTGTTTTTATTTTAGTATATTTGTCAAAACCTAGGATTTTTATTTTATGTAGGATCCAAACGAAGATACAGAATGGAATGATGCTTTACGAGACTTCGGCATCATTCCTCCCAAAGAAGAGGAAAAGGATGAAATCGAAGAAATGGTTTTAAAAATGCAGGAAGAAGCTGCAGGTAACAGATGAATTAGATTTATAGCAATATATATATATATATATATAATATATATATATATATATACATATATATATACAGTATCTCACAACAGTGAGTACACCCCTGACATTTTTGTAAATATATATATATCTTTTCATGTGACAACACTAAAGACATTACACTCTGCTACAATGTAAAGTAGTGCGCGCACAGCCTGTATAACAGTGTACGTTTGCTGAAATCAAAGCCTCATTTACACCAAAAATAAGAAACATGAAGTACACAACTAAATTCCTACATAAGCGTAAGGCATAGTCTTCCTTCAAGTCACCTGAACTCCTTGGTTACAAAATGCATATTTTCAATGCATTCCAAGACTCTCTGCCAAAAGACGGTGTAAATATGTTAGCCTTCCCTTATCCCTTTTTAAGTTTAAATAATAAATCAGAAATGTGGGATTTATATCTGGTTATCTCATAGTCTTATATTTATAGTAACAATTTCATAGATGTTGCAGATGTTGTCTTTTGCACTTTGTTTGCTTGTTGCACTCCACGCTTTAGCAAGGCGCTGAAGAACGAAAGCAGATTATGCATCAGTGTTTGTCGTCCAGAGCATAGAACTCAAAATGTTCGCCAGTAAACCTTTAAACACAACTATTCTAATGGGCAGACTAGATGGGCCGAATGGTTCCCATGCACTGTCTTTTTATTATATCCAATATTATTGGATTATCCACAGATGTTTTGCTGCACAGCATATAGAATTACAATGTTATATTTAAACATGCAGTATATTCAAATAAACTAAAACAAATTGTCCCAGCTTCCAGAGACATTCACATATGCTATTTATGTAATTTCATAAAGGAGCATGAATTAAATACATTACAGTTTGGAGGAAGCGTACTAAGGTTTGTATCATGTAATATGCATCACTCACAGTGTAATATGTTTTTAATAATACATGAATAGGAAAAAAAAGATTTGTTAATTAAATTAATTAGAAAAAAAGGAACATTATATTAATAGTAAATAGCAAATCTGTATAATGTTTGAATGTACAGTACCAGACTATGATCCTACGCATTGTTATACCAACCATATGATAATAAGACAGACTTGGGTAACTAAGTGAGTAACGCAGTATGTTGACACATTGTTTTCAGTAACGGTTTCAACAGCTTTATAAAGCTAACTCAATGGCAAAACACCCACATACTTTCAAAGTAAAATACACTGTTGAATATAATTAATAACCGCTGTCACATCCTAGGGGTCATTTTACTGACATTTTGCCCTTAAGTCCATGAGACAATTTTAATGGCATTATACCGTGACTAGCGCTTTAAGCTAAGGGTTGTAAGTACCATATTTCCCCAAGTATAAGATGTTAGCTGCTAGCAATAGTTAGCAATCGCACTCCTATCATGCTCAGGCTGCCCTACACACGGATCCATGCTAACACAGACACACACACACACACTCATTCATTCGTTCATTCATTTACTCCCCCACCTTACCTGAACTGCAGATCTTCTGCTGCCGCTCGCAGACTTCCGTGGGCGCCACTGTTTCACTCGAGCAGGAACAGGAACTGAGCGGAGTCATGCAATGTGATGTGCATTCACGTGACTCCACTGACTTCCTGTGTCGCCACGAACAGATCAAGAGACGCTGCTGAGCAAAACAGGTAAGCAGCAGGTCCCCTTTCCGGTCCCCTTTTTAGTAAAAAAAAATAATAATAAAAAAATCTATCACCACTGTATAAGACGCACCCAATTTTTAGACACCACATTTTTCTAAAAAAGGTGTGTCTTATACATGGGGAAATACAGTATATATGAGCAAATGTCAGGTAATCTAAGTGATACAGGATCTGTCCGTGGGCCCCAAAAGTGTACACTCTTATCAGTAGAAGTACCTGCTAAAAACATCCAATTGAAGATATATATTTTTCCCAGTCTGTATTTAGTTCGGGACAATTGTATGTCAGTTTTTCTGGAGCTACAGCTGAAAAGGCAGCCAGGGTGAAAATTCTTCATATTCTCACTCAGGGTTTCTCGGTGCCCTCAACCAACAGTTTATACCCCAAATGTAATAATCATAATAATTAAACAGTGAGAAGTGTGATAATACCAGGCTTTCATTTAAATGATTTGCAAAACTGACATTGAAATGTTCTTATCTTAGTTAAACCATATGAAAAAATGACCCTGGAAGCTTTAAAAGAAGCAGAAGATACATTTCAGGAAGAGGAGAGAGCCATCGAAATCTACAGGTAAACATTTTATTATATTCTTCATTTAATGTTAAAATGACACAATGTGATTTCAACCTACAAGGGTGGATTTGTCACAGTTTTTATATGTAATTACATATTTTTCACATTTAATAAACATCTTAATTAGAAATTAAGTGTATGTGAAGAAGTTTATAAATATGTTTGGGATGTTTTGATCGAAAAATTGATTTTGAAAGCAAGATAAGATTGAGAATTCATTTGAACAGGACCCTTGTAAACTTTTCTTTCTAGTCCAAATTTTTTTGGATGCACTACTTGTTATATCCACTTTCCCTTTTGTGGAGCGCTGCAGAATATGATGGCGCAATACGGGGCTGACCCTAAACCAAATGGTACCCCGGACAAGACTATTTGATACTCTTTGGTATATTAGATACCATTATGTTTTTTACACAATTATTGAGTTTTTACACAATTTAATTTCTATGCAGATTTTCTGCTTGGCTTGCTGTTTCAGCTACACATTTTGGGCTGTGATCAATCCAAACACACCAAACATTCTGAAGCATATCAAGCGAGAAAAAGAAGCACATGCATGTCAGACCACAACCTGCCCTAGTAAAGCAGCCTGGGACTGCCACCATCTTTAACCTCTCCTTTAAATCTCCTTAGGAAGAATATCCAAATACCTGACACCACCCTGATTCAGGCACCCCAGGCAGTTGCCTCTATGCCTTATGATGAGACTGGCCCTGGTGATATACATATTTATTATTAATAGAAATAATAACAAATAATAGCATTATAGTAAATAATAATAATAAATTTTAAAGGAATAATAAAAAATAATAATAATAATAATAATAACAAGAATGCATTATAGTGAATAATCAATGATAATAATAATACATTTTAAAGGAAATAAATAATTAATAATAATAATAATACAAGAATGCATTATAGTGAATAACATGATAATAATTAATACATTTTTAAAGGAATAATCAATAAATAATAATAATAACAAGAATGCATTATAGTGAATAACAATGATAATAATAATACATTTTAAAGGAATAATAAATAATAACAACAAGAATGCATTATAGTGAATAATAATATTAAATAATAATAATTGTAGGCTGTGTCAACTACCAGGCAGTAAGAGCGTACCACAAACAATTAACTTATCTGTTAGAAAAAACAGATCAGTAACTCTTGAGTGACAAAGGGTTAAGGCCTGCAAATAATTTTCTAAAATACATTTTATTTTTTCTTCACACTGTACACTGGGCTTATTTTGAGTATGGTTTGCAATTTTGCATGTATGGAGCGCCATCTAGTGTGAGCAGACAGCACTACACAAAATGAATTCAGCGAGAAATGAGATCACAGCAAATATTATACATGATTTCTCAACAATATAAATATTCTTACGCGTCACAATAATCTGTAGTAATCCTGAGAAAACAGTCTGCCGCTTTAGTTTAGGTACAGTCAAGTTTCAAGATAAGTACATGTAGGGGTTAAGATAATTTGCTGATTTTCAGGGCCCCTGTGATGTCCAAACTTGTTCAAATTCCTTTCCTACATTCATATTTACAGTCTCCCAGACTTACGGGTAACTGAAAAGTTATACCGTATTTAAATAAGCAGTTAATCTGTCTCTCAAAGATCCATGGCAGGTATGCCCTTCATTTTCTAGCTAGGCATTAGTGTACATTGAAGCTTCACATAAAATGGTATATACTGCATGCTGAGTTTTTGAGGTCCATATTCAGGCATCAGATTTCTGATATTATTCACATGATCCAATATCTTTTTACATTAATAATACAGATAGATATGCCATATCAGCCTAAGATAAAGTTGGGATCTTTAGTTGAAGTTGATACTTTTACGTGGCCAATATAGAATAAAATGTAAAGTAAATTATGTTTTTGGAACCTCAGTAGTCTCTTCAGATAGAATCATTACATTAAAGACTACATTAATAATAAGAAGAATCCCAATTAGGCTAAAGCTATCTGATTGTCATTTCTCATTGTCTGATTTTAGGAGAAAACGCATGCAGGAGCTTAAATCTCTACAGAAAAGGCAGATATTTGGGGAACTTCTTGAGATTCCTGGAAACGTATATGTGAAAGAAGTCACCTGTGCACAA
Source organism: Spea multiplicata (assembly GCA_009364415.1). Classification (NCBI taxonomy): domain Eukaryota; kingdom Metazoa; phylum Chordata; class Amphibia; order Anura; family Pelobatidae; genus Spea; species Spea multiplicata. The sequence continues at coordinate 12,234 of VKOC01009465.1, read as the reverse complement.
GCAGATGTTTGGGTTGTCATTCATCTTTATAGATCAAGGTAATGTATATATATCGTTCAGATATATGGATATCTACAGTTTTAGGCTACAATTCCTATAAAAGCTGCAAGATGGACACAATTAAACTGCATAGAACTCAAGCAGTTTATGTTACTTTAGTTTTTCTTAATCTATGGTTCTATTTAACAATAAAAATATCTTCTATTCCAGTATTCCGATGTGCAATCTGCTGAACTATCACCTCGAACAGCTGGCTAGGAAGTTCCCCGGAACGAAATTCTTGAAAGCCGTTGTCGACAGCTGCGTTCCCAACTACGAAGACCACTGCCTACCAACAATATTCGTCTACAGAAACGGGCAGATCGAAGGATCATTTATCGGTGCGAAACAATGCGGAGGGACAAGCCTGAGTCTGGAAGGTAGCAACTTGTCACGTAACTGAAAATATGTTAACGAGTCTGCTAACACGTGCGATAAATTAACCCATGGTATAATAATTATATTAATCCATGGTGTTAATAATTATCTGATGGGATGATGTGTGAGATCTACTCGGTTGCTTTTGTTCCCAGTGACATTTAAACAAATGATTAAAAAATTGTATAAAAAAAAAAAAAAAAGGCTTTGGGCACTCAACAGTACTAAAAACATACCTCCCAACAGTCCTAGTTTTCCCAGAACAGTTCTCATTTTCGGGCATAGTCCCTCTTTAGCGACCAGGTCGGATTATGTGCCAGTTGTGTAGTTATTTGAAAATATCTCCCTATGCCTACATGCTACAGTGTTGGCTCTGCAAGAGATTTTGGGTGGTCTAACAAGACCCCTGTGCACAGTCGCAAAAAGTGATCTCATTTATTTTAATGGGCGTGCTTTTCTTCCTGCTAATTGGCTCTAAGCAACCGATCAGCGCTGTGTATACAGTCCACCGACACGGCGTTACGCTGCAGCTTCTCCTAAAGTAATTGTTTTACAGCAGGCACTTTAATATGCATTCTTTCTTAGTAAGATAGACTTAGACACTAGACCGTCCCTTAAACTCGGCAGAGGTCGATACGAAGCATGAGCCAACAGCTGTGGACTGGGTGGCACTAATGGACACACAGGGGTTACGATCACCTAATCACCAACCTAATTGTGCCCTTTTGCTGGCGTTGCACATGGTCGTGTGACATTACACGGTATTGGCGTTAAGACATCAGGACTTCTTAAACAGAGAACAATGCTGTAATAATGCGTTATTCTACCATATGATTAATACCTGTTTTGCCTTATTATCATTAAGAATTAGAATGGAAGCTTGCAGAGGTTGGCGCGATCGAATCTGACCTGGAGGAAGACCCAAAGAAGATGATTGTTGATATGATGATGTCATCAGTCAAAAAAAGCAACCAATGGAAAGGGCTAGAACTTCCAAAACTTCCACATCCAAATAAATAAAGGGGTTCCGCGCCTCATTCAGGAGGAAATGATCTGGATTTAGCTGTGAAAAAGACCACTGACATCTTCTCGTGTGAATAAATAACAAATAAATAAGGATGTTATCGTGTGAGAACATGAAGCAGTTGGATTTGTGTATTGATAAGATTTACAAGATGGCCCAACTCCAAAAAACTTTTCATCCCATGTCTTGTTATCCCAGGTGACACATAGTATATCCTAGTGTATGTAAAAATCTATATGTGCCCTAACCTAAAGACCTTCTAATTAAAGTTTACAAGATAGAATTTAGGATGCTCCCAGTCAGCAGTTCTGTTCAATTCATTAGCATGGTATTCACATATATTTAGGCGTGAGTAGTTTAGATGAGTACCTGATAAAACGCAGGGGACACTCAGATTCAAATAATATGCACAATCAAAACATGCCCAGATTAGGGGAATTGTAGACTTGTGCATTCAGATTCGTGCGAATTTTAACAACATTTGCCAGTTATTTTTCTTTGTACTTATGTCTAAAAATGAGGAGGGACTCTCCCCCCGCCACTCTCTCACGGTCTTCCTACCTTATCCACCTGTCTCATTTATAATTTATAGTGAATTTATTATATCGGTTACTGACTTGCTTTATAAGAAGACAACAAGTGGCGTTACAATGAAAATTAACAATAACAAATAATCACAGGCATTAAGACATTCCGGTACATAGGAGGGAAAGGGTCCTGCTCTCAGGAGTAACAAAGCTGGGCTCTCGCATCTCGCGGAAATCCAGCGACATGAAGAAGCACCGAACGGAGAATCCCCGCCATACGCCGTTCAACTCACAGCTTCCACACACTCCGCGATGTGGAAGTGCGAGTCACGTGACGAAGCATTCGCCCCGTACGCATGCGCAGTAGCCGAACATCCCATTCTGGCTAAAGATTCCCCTTTGGCGGCTTCCTGGGTTGGGCTGCGCATGCGCGCGTGGGCATTGCCCGTGTTGGTGTGAGAGAGTGAGGTCCTCGGTACGTCTAGTACGCAGGCAGCGACAGGCAGAGTTTTGTCAGCCAAGGTAAGGCAGCAGGCCCGAGAGTGAAGCGGAGTCCGTGTGCCGCGCGGGGAGCTCCGGCTGCGGTGTGCGGTGTGCGGTGTGCTGGGGGTGTGTAATCATCTTTGTGTAGCCGAATGTATGTAACACCCCCTGAGATGTATGTTTCATATGGGAGATTTCCTGCTTCTCCAGTAGGGGACCCTGCCTCATAACTATTGCTGGCCATCCCTCTCCATGCACCGTTCGCCTCCGGTGCTGTATATCTGTATAAACGGAGCCCTTTGCAGCTGATGTCATCCTGCTCCCGTCTGTATTGGGCCCGGATTCACTCCTGTGTTTTTGTTGGAGGGCTGAATGCATTTCATCGGCTTGTTTGTTAGGAAAGAACCCCCCATCTGGACATCTGTTTGGGGAAAACGGGTCATTTTAGGCTTAGAGATTGCAAGCTCTTGGGAGACAGTCTAAGCACACCTGTTGCTATGGACCATATAGCCTCTGATTTAGGCACTCTGGGCTCTCTACTCTGTGGGAAGATGTGTATTGATCCTGGGGCATCATCTCAGAGGCCTGATATAGTGGGGGGGTCTTGTTATACCCAAATCATGTTTCAGGGCTACATATAATATATATATATATACTTTATATATATATCTCTTACCCCCTGCCAGCTTTTGTAGGAAGGCCTCCGCTGCGCCCAATCCTGATCATTTCTCGGGAAATTCCTTGTTTGTTTTTATGCATCACAGACTCATTCTTCACTTTTTCATTCTCATTCACACCGCAGCTGTTCTTGTTGCCGGGTTTGTTTTTCCGCGATGTATAAAAGCTATGCTGATAATTATGTGTGATGTCTGTACATAGGAATACCTTCATTGCATACAGGCTTGGAATATGTGCTTTTGAGGTTGGTAGTTAAGTGGAACAGCCTTCCGGCAGAAGTGGTAGAGGCTCGTACAGTGAGGGAAATTAAATTTGCATGCAACATTTTTCCGAATGTAAGACGAGAAGAAAGGGGGGAAATTGCTGTTATGATCTGGTAAGAATTGTGGTTTTATTGTCTTGTGTATACTGTTGTCGTGCGCTTTCTGGCTATTTCCCCCCTGTGCTGCGTTGCCCCCCTGCATGCGATAAGATCCAGTTCTAAGATTATGTTTTACAAACACGGTTTGTTGGCAATCGGAGCATTAAAGGGGCTCGCGTGTTCTGTTCTTTCAGGGTCTTGGTCACATTCCCGAGTTTATTCTTGTTAGATGTTCTACTGTGTGAAAGAAGTTTGGAGTTGTTTATTTATAAGTTTTTGTTTGGAGTTGTTGATTTATTTGTTACCGACTGATTTATATGAACGTATTAACGTAGACAAACTGTCCCTTTAAGTCTCTATGCGAGCGCCAACTGTCCCGAGACATTTCTTTACTGCCCGCATTGCCCCGCTGGCATCAGAACATAGAAACATGGGATTTGACGGCACAACCATTGCCTCATCTGTGAAGACTCGGACCTTGATCTTGTCTTGGATTCAGGACAGAATTATGCCCTCACCGCGCACGTTTATTCCCTCACGGTATTTATATTCAATTCATTGGCATCGCTCACCAATTTATGTAGTTGTTGGTAACTTGGTAATATTTTATTTCAAGTGCAAGGAAAATCCTTATCAATGTTAACATAAACAGAATAACCAACAACCAACGTGAACGCACATAAAACATTCAGGTAGAGAAGGGGAAGACCCCTGATCCTCTGAGCTTACAATCTATGTTGTGGGGTGGGGGGGAAGGTTTAAAAAAAATAAAAAAAAATGGGAAAATGTCTTTCATTGCACCTGAAGTACTGTGCTGTATAGAGTATTTTTTTTTTTAAGTTTGGTTTGATGTAATTTGGTTCCGATAAATCTCCTTTCTCTGCAGACCTGGCGGCTGGCATTGTCAGTCATGTGATATTTTTGGTGCCTTTCCCTGCTCATCGTGCTGGGCTGATTCTTTATGGCAATGCTAATAAATCTCATTAATTCACGGACGTGGGGCGTTTGTAGGTGAGCTGAACATTTTGATTGTGAATTATGAAGGGCCAGCCACGGCAAGCATCTGCTATGTGATGCTGGTCCAACCGGGGGCCGTCTCCTGACCCGTATCTCGGGTTTAGGTTTGCGTTACGCAGGCAGCTCGGCCCTTGCAGGACTGGTTCACCTGGAACGGCCCTTCACAAGAAATCAGGGCGTCAAAATCTGCTTACGGACTCCTAGTTGAGTGAATACAGACCACCGCGCATGTTTTTAGAGGTTTTCCTGATCAGCATTGAACTTTTTTATGTTGGTAACACAAATAGGGGGGTAATGGAAATACTGTGCCTGCCACAATGTGTCACCCCAGGCACACACCTGGTGGAAAATAAAATAACGCACATTTTTATAGATATATTTAACAAAAATATGAAAAGGTGCAGTTTGATGAATTATAAATCACAGCACTCTCTGCCAAACTGGAGGCAAGTGTGATAGGAGCTGTCAGAGGCATTAGGTTTGTCATTTAACTATTGAGCGTGTTCTGCAGCGTGCCCTGTAGCTTCCGAAAATATGCAAAAACCTCTGGACATTTCTGTAATCCGGAAACTCACTGAAACATATTCAGCAGCGTTTCTCAACCTGTGCAAAAAAAATGCTTACCGGCACGAAAGATACTTCAGTTAATATATTTTGAGATATCATCTACTTTTGTGTCAATTAGGTTTTGTACGAGTTTACTCTCTTTTTCTCTAATATTTTCATTTAATGCTATCCATACTAACTGACTATATATAAAAATGTGGTATCAACAAAATATACAGCCATATCTTTCATCCGTGATGTGTGTGTGTTATATATATATATATATTTATATATATATATATATATATATATGTATATATGCGCACACACAGGTATTGGGACACCTGACCATTACACCAACAGGGACTTTCATGACATCATATTCTAAATCCATAGACATTAATATGTAGTTGGTCCCCCCTCTGCAGCTAGAACATCTTCCACTCTCCTGGGAAGACTTTCCACAAGACCTTTGGGATGAACTAGCAGGAAAACGGCGAGCCGGTCCTTCTCATCCAACATCAGTGCCTGACTTCACCGATGCTCTACAGGATGAATGAGCACAAATTCCCACAGAAACACCCCAAAATCTTGTGGAAAGTCTTCCCAGAAGTGTGGAAGCTGTTATATGTCCCTGTTGGTGTAATGGTCACGTATCCCAATACTTTTGTCCATATAGTGTGTGTGTATATATATATATATATATATGTACCATATGTATTATTATTTCATTTATTGTGACTGAACAGACAAGAAAATAGGTAAAATTGTGAAAAAGCTCCAGATTTTCGGGCAGAAAATGCACTATTCAAAGTAGAGCTTAAATACATTTGAAAGAATCTGCCGTTTGGCATTCTGGCATTCAAACTAGTCCAGAGCTTATAGATTATGCCGTAAGTAACGTCAGTATCGGTGAAATGCATAGATAAGCCGGTTCTATTGATATTTCCACCCCTTACAGTTCAATAAGTAAACTATAGAGAGAGAAGCACAGACAGTTTATTCACCATGGCTTTGCGGGAGAGTTGGGCTTAAATGAAACATTTATCTTACCACTTAAACTGCACATTATAGTAGACTAGCTCTGTGACGTATATGATAGAATTTATCAATTTGTTATGCGGGGACCATTGGGTATTTCTTGAGAAGGGGCGAGTTGAACCTTTTCAGCTGTTGCCGTTTGTGGAATTACACTATCATTCATCAAAGGAACATGTATGGGATATTTAAAATAAACAGTGTATGTTTGTGTAAATATGTGTGTTTTAATTGGAAAATTCTCTTAACTACCAGTAGTGTTCAGACGGGAGGAAATGCTGCATCCACTACAGTGAGCAGTGATTTTTAATTTCCTTCTCTCGTGATTTGCGTAATTATTCCTCCCATTGAATGCTTTGTTGGCGAGGGGTAAGGAGGAGCCGGGCCAGGTAAGGACAGGTTATGCCACTTCTGTCACTGTTTCAAATCTTTTGAAAAACAAAGTCCACGGGCTGTAGAGCGTTGTAATGAAACAATTGAAGGATATTTAAAGCTATGCAGGGTACAGTATTTTTGTGGTCTCGCCCTCATATCTTTTGTGGTGATCTAGCAGAGAGAAGCGCTTTGGCACAGATCACCAGGACCTGCTCTTTATGGAGGTGATTTGATGTTGGAGTTCAGCCCTCTGCTCTGTGCGGCAGGGTAAGAGATCAAACAATAGTGGTTAGGCTTAAATACTGGCTAATTCCTTTCCCATTGACCTTCATTGCTCAAATTATATCGCTTTCGATTAAAGGGAACGTGTGTGTGTGTATACACACACACACCCATAGCGGTGAGAATGGAATTTTTTTTTGTGTGTGATATATAGATACCGTATTTGCTCGATTATAAGACGACCCCCCAAATCCGAATATTAATTTAAGAAAAGAAAAAGCCTGAATATAAGACGACCCTATAGGAAAAAGTTTTACCAGTAAATGTTAATTCATGTAAACTATTTTTTTTTAATAAAAGCTATGATTGAGAAAAATATTTTTTTTATTTCCTTCTATTTTCCAACCTGCCCCCCAGTTATGCACATCTGGCCCCAGAAATGCCTTTTAACCCTCTATATGCCACTGTGCCCCATGATATGCCTTTTGACCCCTATGTGCCACTCTGCCTCCAGAAATGCCTTATACCCCTATATGCCACTCTGGCATTTAGAGGGTTAAAAGGCATATTATGGGGAAGAGTGGCATATAGGGAGGTATAAGGCATTTCAGGAAGCAGAGTGGCGTAGAGAGGGTTAAAAAGGCATTTCTGGAGGCAGAGTGGCATTAAGGGGGTTAAAAGGCATATTTCACAGAGCACTCTGCCTCCAGAAATGCCTTATGCCCATCCCCCAACCGCCACCGGTACTTAAGTCCTCTGTCATGTAGCCTGTACCGAGTCCCCTATCATGTAGCCGGGGCAGCGTGTAGAGCTCTACGCGATTCGCGTAGACTACTTACGCTTTAGCCGGAAGAAGGTGTGGCTAGCAGCTGTGGTTGTCTGCGTCCATCGCGCAGGCCTTCCCCGGCTGTCAGAGATCAGAGTTCCCCGCACCGGTGCCGTCTCATGCTAGAGTGAAAGCACCGCCAGCATTCAAAAGTGACCAAAACATCAGCCAGGAAGCATAGGAACTGAGAAGTGGTCCGTGGTCACCACCTGCAGAAGCACTCCTTTATTGGGGGTGTCTTGCTAATTGCCTATAATGTCCACCTGTTGTCTGTTCCATTTGCACAACAGCAGGTGAAATTGATTGTCCATCAGTGTTGCTTCGTGAGTGGACAGTGTGATTTCACAGAAGTGTGATTGACTTCGAGTTACATTGTGTTGTTTACGTGTTCCCTTTATTATTTTGAGCAGTGTATATAAAGCCTTCTACTCTTTTTATTGTTTATAGTTGTGGGGAGCTGCCAGCAGACAGACAGAGCGAGGATGTCTTTTGCACTAAGCAGATTGACATCAATGGTTGGATTATAGGCAGATGGCACTCTGGTTAACTATACGTTCCTATTTTTAGCCTTTGATAAATTGGGATACTTGATCTTTTTTTGTTGATTATTAAGGACATGAGCTCTGCTGTTCAGTTGCATTCAGTCATATGGACAGATCTCCATTCTCTAAATATTAGTAGCAGTGTCATTTTAAGGTTGGTATTGTACCTACATTGCTTAATTTAACACATATGTAGGAGAAGCATTGGAAACATCATTTCTATGGCTATACCAGTGATGGCCTGAGTGCCCAATATTGAATGAGGCAAAGTTGCAGACCTCAACTTGCCAGCATTGCATTTTTGGTGCCTAGTCCTGGTGTAGTTCGGTGTTGTTTTCGTCTTCCAGAACAAAACATGACACACACACAAGTACATGCATACAATACATACATACATACATACATATATACATCACACAGCTTGGCAGATATATAATCTTGCCAAAATAAATTACGTATCTCTGTGTGTATGTATATATATATCGAAGATAAATGCAAACATTTGAAGAATCTGAATTTTGTTTAACCCTTTTCTTATATCTTAAGGACAGTGGCAGCAGCGCATGATTTCCATCAACCACCTTGCCCCTATCCTCTTTAATCTTAATGTATAAAAATAAAGTGTTGGGTGACACCCTCTTTGAATTATATGGCTTTATGTATCGGGCATAACAATCAACTGTGCCTTAGCAGGTCTAAAAATTAGAAAAATACAACCTCAGATGAACAACAACACATGACATATTACACCGTGTCATATTTATTCAACAAAAATAATGCCAAAATGGAGAAGCTATGTGTGAAATACGAAGTACACTTTATGATTCAACAACCAACTTTAGCAGCAGTAACTTGACGTAATCATTTTCTGTATGACTTTATCGCTCTCTCTCACACTGCAACACCCTGATTCCTTTCTTTTTCAGCCATTCTGTTGTAGATTTGCTGGCTTGCTTGGGATCGTTGTCCTGTTGCATGGCCCAATTTCAGCCAAGCTTTAACTGTCAAACAGATGGCCTCACATTTGACTCTAGAATACTTTGGGGTACAGATGAGTTCTTGGTTCCCAGATCCTGTGGCTGCAACACAAGCCCAAATCATCACCCCTCCACCGCCGAGTGGAACTCATCCTGGATTTGTGCCGGTATATCTAGTTATAAGGTCACCTTACTGCTGCGTTGCATAACATTGAGTAGTACAGCACTGCAGAATCTTAATGTAACTTGATAACTAATAATGTTTTATCTCACCAACACAATATGTTTTGGGAATAAGCCTTTTAAGCCTCTTTTACTGTCTGCATTTCTGGGTGTATGTGTATATATATATATATATTATATATATATATATATATGCATGCATTTAGAGGGCTCAAGAAATTTCAAAACCTTAAATTCTAGACATCTATTGTAATATGCTGAAAACTTGGGTATTAAAAAGCATCTAAAAAGCATCTAAATCCTAAGAACATGATTTGAAGATAGCGTCTCCTATGATACAAATATAAAATATTTATATATCTCATTAGTCTTTGTACACCATTACACAATTTGGAATTAAGAATACTGAATGTTTCACTAGGAGCAAAACTAATAACTAATAAGGAAAACATAGGGTTTCCCATAACGCAAAATAAAATTAAAATCCATGAAACAATGAATGTGCTATAGCCCTTTTCGATTTGATTAAATGCTAATTATTTTAATGCTGTGCCGGAGTGCTTGGAATTGAATGATTCCAATAGGTTTAATTCTCTCAGTGTAATAATTGCGTTAGTGCTTAATCTAAAATTTAGTTCATGCAGCTTTATTAATGTTCAATGTATTTGATTAGTCACATAATAGCTAATTATTTGATATATTCATCAAAACAGCACTGATCTTTGATCATATTATACAATTTGCTATAAAAAGATAAAATATGGTAAACATTTAGAAAAAAGGGACTCTGACTTTTATTTGCTCATCTTCAGAAGATAATTAAAAATAAAACCCTGATAAAAAGATTCTGTTTGTCCTAAGTTTTGAAATAGGCATTGTTTTTTTTGTGTGCGAGGACAATAACACCAAGTAGATTTTTTTCTATTTCAGAACCATTTTTTTTTAATTGAATCATCCTGTACCCATGCCCTATTTGGGACATCTTTAAACGCGGCAAATTCAATTTACCCCATCAAACCATATGTTTTTGAAAACTAGACACCCCAGGGTATTTCAAATGCTGATCTTTCAACTGTTTTCATTCACTAATTGTAAGTCGTGTGTAATTTGTAATGTTTTTGCTTGAGTTGTTGCTGCTAAGAAAGTTTTTGCAAAAGTCTGTGTGTTCCAGAAACGAACAAATATTGGATTCGATATGTTTTCGTATGTGAGCTTGTTACTAATCAGGATATCTGGTGCACCATGTCTGACAAGAATCCAATGGATTTTTATCGGAGGAGCGCAGGTCGATAACAGCGCTCGCTGCTAGCAGCGTACTCTACCCTTCCTGCACTTATTTGTAAATAACAACTTTAGAGACCCCAGATCTTAAACTACCCCGAATCAACACATTACTAAGTATGTTGTACAATAGACAAAGCGTTTCAGATATACTGAAACGCTTTGAATAGTAATAAATGAACCAGCGGCTTGCTTGAACAGTTTGAAATACAATTTGATTTGTCTGTGTGCGTGATCTCTATGCTATACAAACCTGTATGCATATTATCAACTGAGAGAGTTAATTGACTGTTTTTATTAGCTGTTAAAGGAGCATTCCAGCCCTATTTCCATGTGAAGTCGGGATAATGCAGTTTGTGGGGGCCCACAGGTAACAGAGACCCCAAGGATGAAGAGGGCCTTTTGAAACTGGCGCAGTTTTATATATATATTATTTACCAAGCTTCCTCTACACCAAGTGAAAAGCATATGTAGTGTTTTAATATGGATGCAACACTTTTCTTTCCTTTGGGGTTAATTCTTTTGTATAATGGATAAAAGAATGTCTTTGTTACTGTATGTCATATCATAGGGTTATTTTCTAAAATAAAAAGAACTAAAGGGGTTAATACGTGACAGGGAACATGAGTGTCGGCAGGAGCCCTCTGAAACTGACCCATCGAGGTTGTGGGACCAACATTGAGCGGCATCTCACAGTCGTCGGTTCAGTATAGAGGGCGTTGTTACAATCTTAACATAGACTCTGGTTTAATAAACGTTAGATGATCAGCTGCGCTGTTTGGACTTTTCCTGATTCATCCAACTAAACATTCGGAGATATTTGTTCTAACAGTGACCTCATACTGATTAACCATTTCTATGATTATAAGAATTTTGCGACGGTTGCTTTTTCTATACTTTCTATTCCCCTTGTTGTTTAGGGCCTTTCTTTTCTTTACGTTTATTTTTCTCTCTCCCCCATTTGTTGCGTATAAGTTAATTGCATCTGTGGTGTGACAGCTTGAACCTGTATTAGGTTAGTGTGACAGCTTGTCATTTGGCTACTATGGTGATGCAAATGGTGCTTCTTTGAGTCACATGATATTACATGAACCCAAATGAACTATTTTTAAGCTGTCACAGCACGGACTTCATTTTTTTTTGTTGTTCCTTGGTTCTAGATAGATGAACCTAACCTCAAAGAGAATCTCTTGTTTTCCTCTATAGTGTGCCTTCTCTCTGTTCTGGTGAGCAAAGCCAGGCACCCACAGCGCAGGCACCCACAGCGCAGGCACCCACAGCGCAGGCACCCACAGCGCAGGCACCCACAGCGCAGCCACAGCGCAGGCACCACAGCGCAGGCACCCACAGCGCAGGCACCCACAGCGCAGGCACCCACATCGCAGGCACCCACAGCGCAGGCACCCGTGTATTCTGATCCACGGTGCATACGGGCTCTGTGTGGAAAGACTTCAGTCTTCATTTTATATTCTGTAATAATCTGCAGGTAATTTTAGGGTTTCTGAACTGGCTTTGATCATTTAACGGTATCTTCCAGTTTGGATGCTAATACGTGTGCCTGCCCCCCCCCCACTTTGCTAGTAACCCGGGCACAAGACTGGCACTGCCTATGCCAACAGTGGCGTTCACAAGGCGGGCCAATTTTTTGTAGCCAACCTGAAAACTGGTAAGTTTTAGGATGGAGTTTGTAAAAAAAATAAAAAATTTTGTATGGATACTAATGTACTATATATATAT
>VKOC01009464.1:0-11596 GCA_009364415.1 Spea multiplicata | reverse complement strand
ATATATATATATACAGTATCTCACATAAGTCAGTACACTCCTCACATTTTTGTAATCATTTTATTATATCTGTGACAACACTGAAGAAATGACACTCTCCTACAATGTAAAGTAGTGAATGTACAGCCTGTATAACAGTGTAAATTATAACGCAACACACAGCCATTAATGTCTAAACCTCGGCAAGAAAAGTGAGTACACCCCTAAGTGGGAATGTCCAAATTGGGCCCAAAGTGTCAATATTTTGTGTGGCCACCATTATTTTCCAGCACTGCCTTAACCCTCTTGGGCATGGAGTTCACCAGAGCTTCACAGGCTGCCGCCGGAGTCCTCTTCACGACATCACGGAGCTGGTGGATGTTAGAGGCCTTGCGCTCCCCCACCTTCTGTTTGAGGATGCCCCACAGATGCTCAATAGGGTTAAGGTCTGGAGACATGTTTGGCCAGTCCATCACCTTTAACCTCAGCTTCTTTAACAAGGCAGTGGTCGTCTTGGAGTTTGGGGTCGTTATTATGTTGGAATGCAGCCCTGCGGCCCAGTCTCCGAAGGGAGGGGATCACGCTCTGCTTCAGTATGTCACAGTACATGTTGGCATTCATGGTTCCCTCAATGAATTGTAGCTCCCCAGTGCCGGCAGCACTACATTACATTGTAGCAGAGTGTTGTTTCTTCAGTGTTATCACATGAAAAGACATAATAAAATATTTACAAAAATGTGAAGGGTGTACTCACTTTTGTGAGATATATGAAAGACAGACCCATTATTTTTAGTTTATACTGTGAAGTATTTAACAAAGATTATTTAGGATTTAACCAAGTTTTATCGTGGTAGATAAGTGGAATAGTCTCCCAGGAGAAGTAGTAGAGACTAATACAGTAACGGAATTAAGTCAGCACTGCCGAACTACACACAGTATGTGTCCAGCATCATATTCTGGCCTAGACCAACTAGAACCGCAGCAACTCTGTATGAGGTAGATTGGGCGCCATATAGACCAGTCAATGCAGTCCTTCATAGTTCCCTTACATACAGTATCAGGTGTCATTAAAAAGTGGGCACAGTAGAGATGCCGCACGAAGGGTGAAACTGGTGCTGCTGCCGTGGATTAGACCCAGAAGATAAATATGCCAATGCATAAGGTGAGCTGGGGCCCTGGGCCAACACTGTCAGAAAGGGCCCCCTACATGATAATTATATATTCTACATAATGATATAGTATATATTTTTATTATTATATCATATATATATATTATAATACATTGTACTTTTACATATGTGGTACAGGAGGATCGCTGCAGGAGAGATCTTGAACCCTGGGCCTGTGACCTTCAGTCCCCTATGGACGTACCGGTACGTCCTGCCCTTCTTGCACAGGAGATCAGCGTGGACTCCACCCTGACAGCAGAAGCCAGCATGTCCTGTAACAGCTTCCGGCATGAACGCCGGAAAACTGTTTTTAAACACCAATAACACGATCAAGCATTTTAAAATGGACGATCGCGCGATCGGGCATTCCCTTCCGGGTTGCGTCACTGCTGGGATAACCGATCGCTCCGATGAGGCACAGACGCTGCGATCTCTATGCAAGTCTGTGGGGACTTGCGTAGAGATCACAATGTGATAGGTGCAGGGGGATCACGGGGAGCGGAGTGAGAAACCATGTCTCTCACCCTCCTCCCATGCTGAAAAACGAAACAGAGAAAAAGAAATGTTAGAGATTTAAAATAAATAAATTTAAAAAATCACTTAAATAATACAAGTAAATAATATTAAAAAATATAATAAAGTGAGCTAAGGATGTCTAACCAATTTTTTTGAAAAAATATATGTAAAAATATTAAAATATCGAACAATAAAATATTAAAAAATAAATAGAATATATAGTTGATTGTATAAATATAAAAGAAAAGAATAAATAAAAAAAAAAATTAAAATAATAAAAAAATATAGAATAAATAATAAGAGAAAAAACCCTTACATCCCATTGCCCTAACACAACATCTACCCAGTATAACCCCCATTCACAACCCCCAAACCCATTAAGCCATAAGCATAAAAAATCTACGAATAATGTACACCTTATAGTTTGTTCCTTAAGTGCTGGGAAAGTAGGGAAAATCTATATAAATTAGGTATTTCTGATATCAGGACACCTGAATTGATAAACTTGGAGGGGATTTTCCATCGCTTTACCTAATTTTGTGAGGATTCAGAGGGGAAAATATATTAAAAAAATAGGGTTTTTCTAATTTCGCTAGTTTTTACTAAACTTCTCATCCTAAATTTTCAGCTAATTATCTAACTATGGTATCAAAAGAAAATTCTATCCTTGAAAAAAACAATATGTAGTTTACATGGGTGCACTTTTCGCAGGAAAAGAGAATAATCGCTGAACCGACATACCGCAAAAATGGCAAAATTGCTCCAGGACTGAAGGAGTTAATAATTAACAACGAGAAAGCTAACAGCTTCGGACATTCATACGGTAATAAATGGTAATATGCACCTGGGCCCGATTGGCATCGGCAACATCTATCTTTGCTTAAGATCTGCAGGGACCCTATACCACCTCATTAATAACTTGTATGAAATTTCCTGTAGATTACTACTGATTGAACATCTATTTGTTAAAATAAATATGCTTGCCACTGTTCAGGTGTGAGATTAAACCTGAGTTCCCTTTCTTATAGCCTAATAAAATATGCGGCGAGCTGTTGAAGGATATTGATATGGTAGAGTTCAGAAGAGGGCTACGTTACCTGCTGCGCGGTGTGCGTGAAGAGCTGCACGCATGATTAGATGCCACGAGGGAGCGCTTGGAAGTGTCAATCAGTTCTCCCTCGCAGCTGCACAAAAAAAATTTAAAAGTACGGCCAGGGGCATACCCAGAGTATTTGGCATCCTGTATGTGCACCCCCCCCCCAAAAAAAAATAATGTTGGCAAGAATATGTATTTCACAAATTCACTGTATACTGAGCCAGACATTGATGGTGGCCCAGCGTTACTCACATCACAATACACTGAGCCAGACATTGACATGGTTCGCCTCTGCCCCTAAAACAGCCTGCCTGTGCCACAGCTACCCCTTTAGCAGACTGCCTGTGCAACTTCTGCCCCTGAAGCAGCCTACCTGTGCTACATCTGCCCCTGAAGCCGCCTGCCTGTGCCAACTCTGCCTCTCAAACAGCCTGCCTGTGCCAGCTATGTGCCCAAAACAGCCTGCCTGTGCCCCCTCTGGCCCCCTGCTAGCGCCACTGGTCAAACTCTATGTTTCTATGTCATGGAAGCTGCTTCTGTCTTTGTGCTGATATACATAGACACACAAACCAATAATGATGCCCATGGAGGGACAAGCATGGGCTATAGTGGGCCTTGACTGTTGTGCAGAGGAGGGGTAGGCTTTTGGCAGGTATTTAGGGGGTGGCTTTGGGGGTAGTTTATATAAGTGGCTGTTTTCCTGGGCTTGGGAACCATTTTGTGGTTAGCGGGTTTGTGTTGTTTTTGTCACAGTATGTGGGGCGGCAGCTTGCCCGGTATCCAGGGGGTTAATGTGGTGGTAAGAGAATTGTTGGTAAGAACTGGTGGGAGGTTCTTGGCTGTCAGTGGTGGGGGCATCCGGGTATGTCCCTTCCTTAAGTGGTATGTGGTTATGGTACCTGAATTACTTGGCAAGCTTGGTGTGTGCATTGTGTTTATTGTATATTGTGACAGAATGACCTGTCATACAAGGCCCCAAGGTAGTCAGAGATGGCTCCAGCCTGGCTGTCAAACAAAGATAGCACAGGCAGGAACTCAATTGTTTAATTAATCCCATCAACAGGATTGCTGCCTGGGGATTAAAGGTTGGGCTGAATTCATGTATCTGTTGATTTATGTTAATGAAGTTCTGTGGATATATGAGTCTATGTTTTACAACAATAAACTGTTCATTCCTGCTGTACTCAATTCAAGGTAGTTGTGTCTACTTATTAGGTACACATAGCAGGGTTCCAAGGTGCGCATGCTGGCTGGTGCTGGAAGTGATTCCCGGGACAAGAGGAGGATACATGTGGCTGATCTCTGGGAGTTACTACAGCTCTCTTGGTGAGCCCGTCACATATATATTTACATGTTTGTCCTTGTTAACGCACCTATGTTTACTGTTCCAGGTTTTGGTGCGACAATGGCTCTATTAAATAAAATTGGCTCTGGCCTTTTCTTATCCATATTCAATGGTGTGTGGTGTCATTATTGGGGTTAATGGGGGGAGAAGCCTAGCCCGGAAGTCAAGGCTACAACAGTCATGCACATATATGTACACATACACAGATACATGTAATAGGCACAATCACATGCAGTAATACAGATATACGCATAACCGCCATGCTTACTGACTGCAACATGTGACTACAAGAGAAGCTTCTTATAGGCTGATCATGTCACATGACAGGAAGTAGATAGCTCACTCTGCCATCACTGATGTCCATAATGGAGTCTGTGTCTCTGTAAATACCCCTGGTGCAGAAAGGGCCACCAGGGACCCTAGAGGTACTGAACCATTGGCCCCATTATTAATCAACCCCTCTTTTAAGTCCCAATGTCAATTCTTCAACATGAAACATGAAGAACAGATAAAATATGCAAACATGTATGGATTAAGGGCCACCAGATCCCCAAATCTTCTTTTTTTTCTGGGGCTGCACTCCCCAAATGGATATGCAGACCCTTCCTTCTCTTATCGTCCCAAAGGCCTGCAAGAGGGCCAGATCTTCTTGGTCCTAGCCCATAGGGAAGGACCACTGGAGTTATCTGAGAGAGGGGGCAACACATAAGAGTTACTACGCCTCCCCTACCAAAAATCAATATTTGGAGGATCTGGTTCCACCATGGCCATCTTTGGTTAGGCCATGTTGAGGGGGGGTGCAACCTAGACCTATTTCTGATTGGCTTAGAGCACTATGGAAAGGGTAGTTGTCCATAGTTGTGAAACTTTAGTGGGTAGTGCCCACTGCGTTGGGATTTGGTTATGGCCACTTCCACCTGAGCTCCAGATTTCACCCCCTGTCAATATTCAAGAAAAACCTCAAACCCCCATCCAGTCCTCTACGGCACTATCTCTTCTCTTTTTTGCCTGCCTATTTTCACCAACTAATTACAGCTGTAAGGGTCCCTATGAAACTACTACCGCGTTCTTCACTCTCCAACGATTTGTGCCCTTAGGGATTTCCTGTTATTTACCAAACGGTATAAAAACTGCACTGAGGATTATTTTGCTGACACATTCACAAGCCGAGCATGAAGCACCACATTCTGCGCGTAACACTCAAATCACACGTAAGTTCTGTATCTATCCATGTAATTATGATAGACTAATGGGAAGGGGTTAATTTAAGTCCTGGTAACATTTGGTGTGAGGGAAATTAAACCTTAGTGGCCCTTGACCATTGTCATATATCATTTTGCCAAATCCTCCCACACCAAACATGTTTTTATTGGCATATTTTGGGTTTTTTTGGATGATTATGTGAATAATGTTTGAGATTTAGATGGAATGCATTGTCCTTGGCCAACCTTTCCTAGTATTCCTATGTTGTTAGAAAGTTCACTTGTGGTTTTATTAAAGTGGATCTAGTAGCGGATTTCACTCCTGGGTGGAAAATGAGTTACAGAATAACATTGTACTTGAAGACAAAGTATCAGCATTTTAAAACTGGGAAATCTGTTAGTTGTGGCTGGGTAGACTGGTTCCTCCGCTTATTCTGGGTGAGACCAGCTTGGCCGGTCCATAGCCATGAACATCCATGCTAGAGGGGTTCATCTTACCCTATATCAGAATGCTATACAGTCTTGTACCCCAGCCTTTAATTTGGTGGCCAAATTTGTTGACTTGATGACAGATTAGGGTGTTAATTTCGTAGAAGGTTACAGAGATGTTAATCAGTAGGTGAGGTTTGGGATTTAGGGGATTGAAGAACATTTCTAGGAAAAAAAGTTAGCCTGGTAGCAAAAACATTTATTATTGATTATTACAGAGAGAGAGAGAGAGAGATATATCATACATAGATCATTTAAGATGTGGTGACCCCTATTGAAGCTTCTATAACAGCTTATTATTAGTCCAAGGAAGCATTCTTTGAACCACGTGCAAGCCAGAAAGTAATGGGTAACTCAAAAGTAAATTTTGCTTTTAATCCCATAACAATAATTTGCATTTTTAATATACTAAAATCTCGTAATCATTAATTTAAGCACACCCAGCTTATTAGCCTCAATCATTTTTTTCTGGGAAGCTGTTCCGCTTATCTAGCACCCTTTCAGTAAAGTAAAACTAATTTAAGCCTCTGATGCTCTAGTTGTACATTATGGCCTCTTTTTCTAACACTTTCATCCCATTACACCAACATGGTCTACTGGATGAATGGGCAAAATCTGCAAAGGGGGGCCAACTTCATATTAATGTCTATGTATTTAGAACGCAAAAGTCCCCGTTGGTGTACTGGTCAGGTGTCCCAATACTTTTGTCCATATAGTATATTATATAAATATATATATATATATAATTCAACGATTTCCATTGGAAACATCCTCTTTCCACTGGAAGGCTGTTCCACTTATCTACAACCCTCTCAGTAAATTCATTTTACATTATGATCTCTAGTTCTCACATTTCTCCTCCTTCAAAAATCCCCACAGAGATTTATATGGCTGTTATAATATTATTTACAATTTCATGTTATAGAAAACACCAGTTTGTATTAAAATTGTTTTATTAATATGACTAATGGCAAGATTACTTTCCTTGTAATAAGAATGCACTGGATGTTTTATTATTATTTATTATTATTATTTTTATTAATATTATTTTTAATATTTTATTATTTTTATTAATATTTTCAGCTATTTACTGGTTTTTTGCGCCTGAGTTATATCCATTGATGTGAAATCTACAGTTACATTTTTCCATTGCAGATTCAATTAAGAGTAATTTTGTTTGGGTTTAATGAGAATCTCCCATGGACGCCTCTTTTAACAAAACTACATGTATTAAAAATACCTATTTCTTTTGCTTTTTGTAGTTGTGTAAATAAAAGTGTTTATAGTGTTTTATATATTTGTATTAACATTATATTTAATTTATACTTAATTTGTATAGATTAAGTCATCCAAATTATTATTTGATTTTTTTTTAAAAAAAATTGGGGTTGGGCAGACCAGCCGTTTGTGAACAATTTTGGACCAGACCAGGGAGGCAGGAACGTAGGCTGCTCACAGCTAGAGGGAAAGCTACAGAAAGTGGAAGAGGGTAAGGGAGGGAATATGCATGTATGATTGTATGTATGTTAGAATGAGAGTATGTTAGGGTTTGTGTGTGTCAGCATGAATGTGTATTTGTGTATGTGTACATGTGTGAGCATGGTTGTGTATGTGTGTGAGTATGGATGTGTATGTGTAAGTGTATGTGAACATAAATGTGTATAGATGTGTAAGTGCGTGTGTGTGAGTATGGATGCATGTGTGTAAGTGTGTGTGTGAGTATGGATGTGTAAATGTTAGTGTATTATTGAGTATGTGCGTGTGCATATGTGTTGTAAATGTAAAAATGTGTTCCAGTGCATATGCAAGTCACCGGGTAGGGGGCAAGGGGGCAATGGGAGGCACCAAATCTAGCATCTGCCCCGGGTACCACATACTCTAGGTACGCCCCTGGATTAAGCAAAAATAAATCTGAATAAACCAATTTGCTATCCAGAAGTCGTCTCCCTTTCCCCCTCTCATTTAACCTTTGGCACTGCCCTGGGTCGGACAGTCAGACACCCTCTCTTTCCTGGCTTCCTTAACGCATTAAAAGCCACAGTGCATTACTCTATGGACTCTGTGTCGGCAGCCCGGGGAGCACTGAGATTGGATGTCATATCCAGGCACTCCGTATCGCAAAGGTGCTCAGTGTTCATATCCTATCCCGGCGATCCCTCGGCTCCCAGCGCTCGGCTCCCAGCGCAGCCTCTACCGGTTAGGTAGACGGGAGATGAAATGAACTGCAAAGTAAGAATATTGATTACTGTATAAATTAATTTATAACTTACTGTTTTACTATTTTTAATAATAACCATTTAAATATTTTCATCCTAGGACAATCTCTTAAATTAGCATTCATCAACAAGACAATGGCCAATCATTCCGAAACATTCAACGTTATACTAGTTGGATTCCCTGGACTCCAACAAAAGTTCCACATTTTGGTGTCTGTTCTACTGTTTGTGGTATACGTTGCATCGTTGGCAGCCAACGGCACTGTGGTGTGCTTGATAATCGTGAAAGAGCATCTACACCACCCTATGTATCTGACCATCGCCAACCTAGCAGCTTCCGATCTCTTATTTGATACGTTAACGTTACCCAAAATTATTGCCCGGTATTGGTTTGGAAGCATGTCAATGTCCTTCTCCGAATGTTTGTTCCAGATGTTCAGCGTCCATCACCTGGGCAGCATGGACTCCTTCATCATGATGTTGATGGCCATTGATCGTTATGTTGCTATTTGTAAACCTCTACAATACCCCTCCATAATCACCAACAAACTAACCGGCATGTCTTGTATCATCGGCTGGGTCATACTAACTACACCATCGATGGTGCCTGTTATTCTCAACTCCCAAATCTCTTACTGTGGTCGTAATAAAATTAACGGTTGTTTCTGCACCAACATAGCTATCACTTTACTGTCATGTAAGGACATTACGCCCACCAAGCAGCTGGCCTTTGGTCTTGCCATGGTTGTCCTCCTGGTCCCCCTATTTATTATTATAATGTCTTACGTCATCATTATCAAGACGATTCGGGCAAGTCACTCTGAAAATTGGCAGAAGGCATTTTATACTTGTGCCACGCACCTGATCGTGATTGTGCTTTACTATACCCCTCGGGTGTTTATTTACACAGCCAATCAAGTCCGGTTAATCCTTGACCCTGACCTCAATGTAGTTATCCTGTGTCTCTATACATTTATCCCACATATAGCCAACCCTGTCATATACTGTCTCAGAAACAAAGACATCAAACGTATACTTGGAAAGCGCCTGACAAGACACATACATGTCGACATTAAAGACCTAAGCGTAATAACCAAATCATGATTATATTTTTATACACATTCACCTATACATCTATAGGTGAATGTGCATAGGTATAGGAATCGATCTTTAGTTTATAGGTCATGAAAATCATTTCGGGAGGGGGGAGAGAGAACGGAACAAGAACATTAACAGAAATTTAGAGTTGTATTCCATTTTTATACGTCATATATCTTATAGATATTTATGTGTTTTAGATATTTTTATTATATTAAATTGTAATAAAATATGCATAAAATGTCTATTATTTATGTAAATATTGATAAATGTTGTAACCTATAAAAGATGAATTATCTAACATGATGTCTGTGTTTTTTGTTGGGGGGGGTTCTGTGTGTTGGGTTGCCCTATTAGAAAGAACTTGAGTTATGAAACTTTTGTCATTACATTATTACACAGTAATGTGGGGTTAGAACAATGTAAGTATAATTTAGGAACAGGCTGGTGGAAAGTCTTGGAAAAGCTGATGGATTCTCATGGGAAAATATGAAGCGTGCCTAGATATGGGATGAATTTCTCATGTGGTTGACTGGCCACCAGCTTAAAGTGCATTTTTAGGCGTATCATGGATCCTGGCTTGAATTCTGCTCAGTATAAGCCATACTCTTTCCCCTTCTTCCAGTTTCTGTCTATGGAACATTCGGTTTGTTAGACGGGGGTCCCGGTAATCTCTGTGTTTTGTAGGACCTGGCGGCATCTCCAGTGTCCATAATCAGAAGTCGATTCTTATACCCCTTTGCTCCCCCTGCATTGTAGGCCATCTACTACAAATTACTTAGACATTATATCTATACATGTTTTACATCCCAATGGCCCTTTTGGCAATGGTAACCCCAATTGGCAAATAAAACGAGAGAGTATTTTGCAGGATGGGTCAAACCATCTAAAATACCATGGATTAGCCATGATGTCTGACCATACTCCTGTATCACCTACAGGGCACATCACAGAACATCTATTGACTTTAAGAAAGCCTTCCTACTAACTTCTTGATACATAATAATGATGATGATGACGATGATGATGATGGTGCTCACCATTCATACCTTCTAGCCAAGGTTATATTCGCCACAAAACAAATTATGCACTCCCATCCATGTTCCAATTTATGACCATGCTGGACCCATTTTGGACAAATTCCTCCCCATGTCCCTTCAACAAAGCTTACACATTCCATGGAGGAACTGTGTCCATTTTTGCTCATTTTTTGTCTCCCACCCCACTGGCTGGTTCTTTCTATTGAAAAACTTCTGCTTATCACTATCAATAGTAAAATGTGATGTAGGCGCATGTGTTTTAACGAGGGCCAGTCCTAGACGAAACAGGTCTTTGGTGTCTCCTTCCCACCCAGTGTTTTATTGCAACTTAAATAGCATTATGTTTTTACACCATTTACTGAAAGGGTGGAAGATTAGTGGCTCCTGAATTAAAGATGAGACCAACGACTGATTAAGGTCCGAGTCTTCACAGAAGAAGAAATGTCTAGATGGGCCAATTGGTAAAAGTTTGTGTTCGCTGGAAACATTCATATTCACAAAGGCTGAGGCAGTAACGTCTTACAATGAGGTCACTGGGCCACCAGAAAGAGACAAGCAGGCCCACTCACAGGTTGCAGGCTAAGTCCCAGGCTGCTGAGGACAATGAGGGGGCCAGTGACAGATCAGGGAGACCGGGCCCTTCAGCTTGCCCTGGCTCCATACACAGGTTCTGAATTGTTCCTCCTAATGGCTGTCCTGGGAGGTAGTACCAGTCGCCCTGAGAAAACAGCTAGTAGTATCGAGGGAACAAGACGACTTCTCAAACTTTTCATGGCCCTGGTGGCCCCAGCAGGAATTTAATGTGATGTTGGGACCCAGAAGATTCTACTTTATAGTCGATGAAACCCTACGTGCCGGTAATTCACATTTTAGTGCTGTGGCGAGCATCACACCATACCTGCTAATTAGTACTTATTGCAACTGCAAAGTTCCATTTGGAATCTAGCTCGGCTAGTAAATTATTCTCCTATGGGACGCGTTCTTCTTTCTATAAAAGCCACAGACACAGCCGTGCTCAGGTGCATGCCGTCTGAAGTCTAACCTGTCTGCTCTTTAACCGGTAAGTACCCCTGTCTTCTCTATGTTAGGACAAGAGGGTAGAACTAGATAGCCAGAGGCTTCGATTTAATGTAAGGATGTTTTATTACCAGAGTGGTAGAGAAGTGGAACAGCCTTCCTGCTGAAGCAGTAGAGGCTAATAAAATGAGGGAATTTAAACATGCATGGAATAGGAATAGCATCTCATTATAGATATATTATATATATAGAGAGAGAGAGAGAGTAGAGGTTGTAGCCGTATTAGTCCAGTGGTGTCAATATCAAATAACAGATGGTAATACCTTTTTTATTGGACTAACAGAATTTTGGAATGACAAGCTTTTCTCAAATCTAAACCATTTCTAAGCAAAACGACACATAGAATTCAATGTAGTGTGGCGGGGGGGG
>VKOC01009461.1:0-11982 GCA_009364415.1 Spea multiplicata | reverse complement strand
CTACACATTCACTCTAACATACACACATACAGACACACAGTACATGCTCACTCCTAAACTCCCCTACCCTGTTACTACCTCCAACACACATACTCATTCATGCTAACACACACTCCCTCTAACACACGCATACTCACTCATGCTAACACACACTCCCTCTAACACACACATATTCACTTATGCTCACACAAATTTCCTCTACCACACACACATGCACACTCATGCTAACACTCATTCCCTCTAACACACATACAGTACATACTCACTTATGCTAGCACACACTCCCTCTAACACACACACTCATACTAACACATACTCTCTCTAACACACACTTACACCTACACATTCACTCTAACATACACACATACAGACACACAGTACATGCTCACTCCTAAACTCCCCTACCCTGTTACTACCTCCAACACACATACTCATTCATGCTAACACACACTCCCTCTAACACACACATATTCACTCATGCTCACACAAATTTCCTCTACCACACACACATGCACACTCATGCTAACACACACTCCCTCGAATACATAGTTACACATACACACCCATTCTAACATATACACAGTTACACATGCACACTTACTCTAACATACATTCTCTAACTATCTTTCCCTCTTACTCCCTTCCTAACTCCCTTACCCCTTTACCTCACCTGAAGCCTTCTTTCTAGCAAGGTGCCTCGCTTTTACTGCAGGGCCGCGTAACATTAAACGTTAAAGGTTAATTATAAGAAATTAATTAAACACCAAAGCAGGAGTGCGTCTGTTGTTACAGCTACATTCAGAGTATTACGTAAACTTTAGAAATTGGTTAAATAACAGATGGTGGTCCAATGATTAAATATCATGATGACAAAAAAATTATGACGGTTCTTGGAAGACGGAGGAAAGAAAATTATATCTAGAAATTTCTCGCATCTCTCTGCCTATAGAAAAAGGGATGCCGTGCAATTGGTCTAGCAAGTTGGAATCACCTGGCCATTCGAGGGTTAATTACAGTTAATGACAGCATTTCTTCGATATCTTATAACGAAATTAGCACTTCTTTTATTGCATTGTTCCAAGTTTTCTCCATTTGTAGATAGCGGCTCTCGCCGCGGTTCGCTGGGGTCCCGGGAGCCTTAGAAATGGCTCTTTAACCCTTTGCTGACCGACAGATGCCAATGACTTTGCTTCTCGTCTGTTCTTGAAGTTCTTTAGATCGCGGCGCCATGCGCTGCTTTTTTGGCCCCTTGTAGCCGACTTCACTTTGCAAGAATTGGTTGATTTAGTAACTAAAGGGGCCAAATGCTTTTTTGCTGTTGAGTCTGGATAGCTTTGTCTTATATTAACATTTGATGATCTGAAACGCATAAGCGTGACAAATATGCAAAAAATAGAAGAAATCTGGAAAAGAGGAAAATACTTTTTCACAGCTTAGAAAAAGGATGAAAAAAAAAATGACAGAAATAAAGAGGGAAAAATATGATTGCTGAAGACAAAGGAATTCAGGGAAGGGAATGAATGTCCTTACGTTGGGTATCTCTGCCTCCGCTCAGCATTTAGCATTCTTAATTAATTTATCTATTACTTGTGCTTTTTAGGAGATATTTATTTTAAAATCAAGGGATTATTTATATCAGAGCAAAAGGTGACAGAACTAGCATTATTTGATCGATTTTTTTCTCTCGCCTCTCCTCTGCCGTCCTTATAAAGGTTGTCTAAACCAACCAACAACAATCAGTAACTTAACACCAGGGGAGCGATAACGTAATGGGGAGGAATAATCACACAGACACATATGGTGGGCTCTAACACATATATATTGCTAATTTTAATGTAAATCACTTTTCTCATTTTTTATTTATAGGATCTGGTATAGGAAGCCGATACAGATTTAGTGTTGGGAGAAACGTGTTGTTTTCGTGTTTTTTTTATCTCTTATGATGTATTTATTTAGCTGAGTGTCGCCGTATTGTTGTTTATATTTTGTTTTAATAGGACTGATATATTACCCAATTAAAAGTTACGCAAACAAGCGGAAGGTGCTAATTGCCCTTCTTGGGACCGCCGCTGTGATATGAGTCACCCAGCTGAGAGCCGGGTTATGGAGAGAGGGCTCCCTCTTTAAGCGTGATTCACGTTATAGAGCGTACAGGAAATCAGGATACAGACGACAAAAATAATAATTAACGTAAAAAAAAGAGGGTGAAAACCACGGCTGGCCCTCGTCTTTGCCGTATGCGGTGCTACATATGGGCCAGACTATTATGGAGGCATGTGTTCTTCCATATATTTTGTATTGGACCAATGTGGTGATTAAGACTGAGCCATTCTATTGTGTCCCACAGGCAGTATGATAAGGAATCGGGGGGTTTAGTAGATCGGGGATCAGATAACAGAGCGAGAATCATACAAACGGCTGATATGCAGCTGCCTGAAAACTTTATATTACGGGGCAAAAACTACAAATATTTAAAAAAAGAAAATATCACTGCATTTAAAAAAAATTGATACTAGTAATTATTATTATTATCTTTTATTTATATAGCGCCAACAGTTTACGCAACGCGTAATACAATACAGATATTCAAGGGGTCTGACAAGACGAGAATTGACAGACTGAGACAAACCGATACATTAGGTGGAAAGACTCAGCTCACAAGCAAAAAAATCCCTTTATGTCCGTCCTAACCCACTGTTTTGATGAGTTCTAGGACTCTAGAATTGTTTTGTGTGCCTTGGTAATAAGTGTTATGCATTTGTCTTCTCTCCAATGCCTGATCCACTTCATCCTTTCATTCCTTCTTCACGGTTGTTCCTGCTACTGTTTATATCACAGTTTCTGGTTCTAGATTGCCTGCTATCTCATTGTTCCTGGTTCTAGAATCTTGCTACAGTTAATCTTATTGTTCCTGGTTCTAGATGGCCTGCTATTGTTTATCTCACTGTTCCTGGTTCTGGAAGGACTGTTACAGCTCATCTCATTGTTCCTGGTCCTGCAGGTCCCACTTTATGTCATCGTTCCTGGTTCCAGAACTCCTTTTCATCAGTTTCTCCTTAGTTTCAAAGTTCCTGCTACATGTATGGACTGTAAGAATGTGGAAATTGATGGGAATAATAATAATAATAATAATAATAGGTAGCACCTTATTGTTATCCTCCAGGTTCGCCCCCTTCCCATGCTCTCCCTCTTTTACTTTCCCGGAACCTGGAGAAGACAGGATTAAATCGAGAGGTCCTATTGAGTGTCCACTAACCGTTGCTTCACTTTCTGAGCAAGGCCAGTTTAAGGCGATTCATTTTTATTATTTATTTTTCTGTGTAGTCCCAAAAAAGGTGTTAATAATTGTCAGAAATCATTAACCAGCGACGGAGGGGAGACGTATTTTTGTGTCAGTGCTGCGTACGTAATTTTTTTTTAGCCGTTGTGATTCAGTCAGTGTGCGATTCGCTGCTTGATGAATCAGCCATTTACATAACGTTGTGACAAACACGGTTTGACTAATGCCTTCCTAATTGATCAGGACAGAGAACAGAAATAAACGAGGTGGGCGAATTTATTGATCGAAGGAGACGCAGAGCAAACCTTAGCCCCCACGTCCATTCTTCTTCACCAGAAGACGCTCAGCCTCTCACACGGCCCCCTGGAACCGAAAGGGTTCAGCGTTTAGTAGTTAAGACCCAATTCATCCGTCTCAAGGAACGAGGTATCAAAAATGTCTAGTATGAAGTAAGGCTGTATATCCTTTAATACTTTAACCTTAATTTAAGCTCATTTGGCTTTGTTTCTAATCATGCTTATTATTTTCTCATCATATAATAAAGCATAAGTTTGAAAAAAATATATATATTCTTTTTTTATCTCCAATGCACCAATAATTGATAAATTAGAAAGTAAATCTCATATAAAGTTATCAGTAAATCCATGCTAATGCCATTCAGACTTCTCTCTCTGTCAGCGGGGACATCAGTAGGACCTCTTACCCACATCAACCCCTAAAGGGTGAGCTCCAGGTAGCCAGAAAGTTCGCAGGTATGACGACGAGGCCTGCTGGTCAGCTCTTCTAATGTTGAGATTTTTAATTTGAGACCTGAGCAGGGATTCACCAGAGGACTGGCAACTTCAGTCTCAAAATTTGGCGTATGCATATTTTCCCTTTGGAACCTTTTAGGTTTCTCCCAGACGTGGACCTCTTTGCTCCTTGGGTCTTGAGGGACACCAACAGGACCTCACTGACAACGTCCAGGAGAGCTCTAGACTGCGGTGGGACTAAGCCCATATGCCAACAATGAAACTTTGAGATTCTGGAGACCAGGGATCACCCGAGGTACAGGCGCAGTCTGCTCTCGGCAACTTTTTTGCTTTTTTGCTAAAAAGTCCATTGTTTTATAATTCATTGGTGGTTTTGTACTTTAGTGTCTTTGGGTAAAATGGCGTTTACATAATTCCCTTGCTGTTATATTGTTAGTAATTCACAGATAGCGTAAACACCATCCCCTCCGTCACATCTCTTCTCCTCCTCCACATGCATTACCTTCAGGGATTAATAATACATAACGGTAATAAGCAGACGGCACAGTCTGTTCACCCCCTCGGTGATTCAGCAGCTACTATCTGCATCATCTCTCATTACCATGTCTGGCAGGTATTGCCCCGGCGTCTTACAGGGTTTTTTTAACCCCTACTCTCAGGCCCTTGGGGACGCACAAGTCCTGCAGGTAAGTGGTGCGGGCAGGGGCGCAGGCAGGCTGTTTTGGGGAAAGGATGGCACACAAGCTCTTTGGGGGCACTGACAAGCTGTTTGGAAGCTAAAGGTGGCACGGGCAAGCTGTTTGGGGGCACTGATAAGCTCAGGGCCACACAGTGAGCCGACGTCTTCATGTTCTGATGATATATCCGTATAATACGTCGAGATGGCATTAAAGGACCATTTCTTTTTTAATACCCTTATAGCCCATCACAGGGATTCTATTGCACTGCTAACAGTGCCGACAAATGGTTTTAATAATATTCCTCATGGAAGCCATATTCTGGAGTCACCTGTTTTCAAGCAGGGATTCCAGCCGTAATAGAGCGGGGAGAAAAGCACCAATCGGGAAGCTCAGATATCGTTAAAGCAGAGTAGAATATGAAGGAGTCAGCTCAAGACTAAGTGACCCTGAGATTATGCCCCTTTACCCTGAGACTGGGGTAAAAACCCCAAAAATCTGCTCATTTGCCCTGAGACCCTTGGGATCTTCCTCAAGTGTAAATCTGCCTATTCACCCCAATAATCTGCTCATTGACAGACCCCGAGAACCCGCGAATCCCCCGAGATCCTGTTCTCGGGGTGAACACTTGTGTCAGTTTGCGGCTGGTCAGTACATCAGGAAGGACTCTGCCAAGCAGGCTCAGTCTCCACAGTATGCGGTACTTGGCACCAAGATATGGTGTGCTATCCGGGTGCTTAGCATTGAGGACAACAGCTGTAGAGGGGGCAGCTGGGGGAACTGTCCTGGGTAAGGCCTAGGAAATCACCCAGGGTAAATACGTCACTCCAATAGTCCCTGTTATTTTGGCCAGTCCCAAATTTCTGATGCCCATACCTGTGTTCCAGGTTTCGCCAGGAGACTCTTCTCCAGGTCACTATGGGGGAAACTCCGGGTCGCGGAAGCAGCATTGCCCCATCCCCCGCCCACTTCCCCATTAAAATAGTGTGTGCCCCGTGGCATTGGCGGTACTGCCCACCAACGTCAGCGGGGGAGCCCACCAATGTCAGCGGGACCTCCTACCCACATCCCAAAAGGGGGGCTCTGCGAGAGCCAGAGGGACCCCAGGTATGCTGATGCCCATCTTTCCTCCCCTGTGACCCCCTTTCCTCATTTGATGGCCCTCTATCCTCCTTTTTCAGGAGCTTAACCTCGTGCCCCTCTTTCCTCCCCTGATGTCTTCATACTTCTTGGCACCCCGATAATTATTAATTCCTGATTTATAGATTTCTTAAGCTCCCCGGGGCTGATTATCCCGTAAATGTCGTGTAAAAGGTAACGTCGTGCCGGCAGAGAATCCATAGTGAATCACGCTGAACCACGGCGGGCCGGCCACTCTGCGGAGTAAACACAGCGCTGAGTAAGAATCACTTAAAAAATAGTTGGTGTAAATTAACGAGATGATTAATCTACTCCCGGCAGCTGTCTCCAATTATCAAATTTTAACAGCAGGTCTCTAATAGAATTATCGCGCTCCGCGGCTCGTCGCCAAATCTCTTGCCTTAAAAAAACGTAAAGATTTAAGATAAAGTTTATGTAAATCATAGGTGCGAAGAGCACAACCTTTACCATCAGCAGTCCCGGGGAGAGCATCCAAGAGACACACCATGAATCCGATCAGAAGAAGAGAATAAATAGAAACATAGACTCTTGCCGCAGATCGGCGCCCCATTCGGCCCCCGTCTAGTCGCTCGTTTCTCCTGCTGAAAAGACTCAAACCTTAATCAGTCGTTGGTCTCGTCTTAGATTCAGGAGCCGTATGTCTATCCCCTGAATGTTAATACCCTCACTGTATTACCCTCTACCACCTCTGCTGGGAGGCTGTTCCACTCAAGCGAGTCTCTTCTATCAAGTTTTCAACATACCTTTTTTTATCTCTCTATAAAGCAACCGATGCGTGTCACTGCTGTGTGTATAGCGAAGGGCATGAGTAGCAAAGAAGAGGGAGGAGGTTCTTTACAGATCTCTGCTCAGACCTCACCTAGAGTATTGGGGGCCGTTCCGGAGACCCCCCCATCTGCAGAAGGATATTGACATTCTGGAGAGAGTTCAAAGGAGGGTGACTAACTTGGGGAATGGTTTGCAGGAAAGACCGAGAGATCTTAATATGTCCGGCTTGGAGGAAAGAAGACAGAGAAAGATGGGAGAGAAATTGGAGAGAAGAGAGAGAGATTAGAGGGGAGATAGAGAGAGAGAGAGAGGGAGAGAGAGATTAGAGATAGAATAGATAAGAGAGAGAGAGATAAGAGAGAGGGAGACGGAAGGGAAGAGAGAGAGAGATTAGAAAGAAGAGAGAGAGGATGGAAACATTTAAATACATAAATTCAGCAGTGTCTTAGAAGGGACAGGTGAGTTTACCGGTGAATTCTCCCCAAACTGGTTGCCAACTCTAGAGGTTCACACTAAGGATCCATATCAAAAAGTGATACATTGTGACAACACACCTCCAAAAACCTGGGCGGGTGGAAGATTGGGCTCTTCGGTGGGCTAGTTGTGCATCCACAGAGACAGGCACTCCGTTCCTCACCCGTGACGCATCATCACGATCAACGTTGACATCATCAAATGCCAAAGACGCAGGACGCTGGAGTAGAGACCTAGAACTGTGGGACAAGGGTCTGAATTCACAACTCCCGCACCCCCCACCGCATACGAGACTGTTGGGGGCCTACGCGGGACAACTGCTATTTTACAAGCAAACGTGTTTAACGTACACAAAACAACCGGCCAATCGGAAACGGGAGTTCGTGTTCTGGTCCTACGCTGGGGCGGAAAAAACTTTGAAACCCAAGAAGTAGCAGAAATTTAAATTTTTTAATTTTTTTTAAGGCATTTCTAACCTCCCTAATTACTTGGATTCTAGAAATTTCGGATGCTTATTAATAACTCTTCATAATGAATGAATCCCAAACCATCACGGTTATTAAGATTCGATCCGTAAAAGAATAAAAAAAATAAAAAAAACCCCGCAAACATTAAAGGCTGGCTGTATTGATTTCTTCCTCCAGCGTTCGCTCTCTGGCCTGAATGAGACAATTCCTTTTTTGTCCTTCTTTTATTGCCTCGTTAAATTAATAAAGGCCGGTGCGGTAATATGATACAGCGTGTTTATAGCCGCCTTGATTTTTCCCGCTGCTCCATTAATCAGTAGGACCTTCGATTCGCGTTCCGTAAGACGTTCTCCCCCGGACTAAGCGGATGGGCAGACTCCCTATTACAATATTACATAACAGCCCTGTGTTTATAGGAATAATTACCTTTTAGCTGATGGTTTGTGCTTTCAACTGTTTTGTTGCCTGGAAAAAAAAACAGAAATCAAATAATCACATTTAGCCCCGAAACAGAGCAGGACTGGGAAAGCCAAGGACGCCTCCGACATGACCTCCATACCTTCCGAGAGTCCCTGTTAAGTTTGGCCAATGCCTTGTTGGACCTCAAAGTCCCTGCTGCCCCCTGTTTTCTAGGAGCTCAGAATGTTTGCTGGGTATCAACGGGTTCCGGTAGATGCGTAGTAGGTAAGTGGAACAGCAACTCAGAAGAAGCATCCTACCTGTCAGCGTCCGCGTACCAGACCACAAAGAAGTGACTCACCTGAGTACCCGCTATCCGCGGGTACCAGATCCAGCGTCGCGCCTTCAGCTTCCTCCTCTGCATCCAGCGTGACTGCTTCTGGTCTTCCTGTTTACCGAACCTGGCTATTCCCTTGGACTCCGCTGACCTCCTGAAACTTGACCTTGGAAACTAAGCAGCTCTCTCTGATCTTCATGTACCGACCTTGGCTATCGATTCTGGACTCCACTAACCTCCTTGAACCTGAACTTGGCCACAAAGTAGCTCTCTCTGGCTATCTTGTGTCCCGCATCCCGGTAACTTGTCTTCGTCGCCCCTGACGCTACCTGACCCATTGATCTTTGTTGGGTTTTAGGATGATAACCCTACGAATTCTCTTGCCAGCTTTTGAGTTGATGCTGACCGATCCATGTTGAGGACATGTTACACTGTGACGAGACAATGTGCCTCCAAAGATCTGGAAGTGTGGGAAAGAGACAAAGGTGCTCCATTTCTCACAAGCATGAAGTATCATCGTAGCCGGGAAGTGGCGGGTCTCCAGGTCGCTGCCGAGAATATCCAGGTGGCGGGAGAAATGTCGAGGCACTTCCCACTCCCCACCCACGTCCCCTCCCACCACTTAGGGCTAGCCCCAGATACGTCAACAGACTCCGCCCATTGACATCAAAGGACCACCCACTGACATCAATTCATCTGCCCACCCGCATCCCGAAGAAGGAGAGCTCCGGGGTCACCATCATCAAGAGACAGAACATGGGAGTAAAGAGCCCAGGGTCTCTAATGACCCCCCCCCCCGATGCGGGACTGTAGAAAATAGAAAACGGCTTTTATTAAGGGATTCAGTGGGTGGAAGCGACCATTCTATCGGATCAACCAGATTGTAGCACGCCATAGACAGCTGAAAGAAATATCCCGTACATGCAGGGGAGGAAAAACCAGAATGCCAGTAGCAATTTAACCTTTGAATTGCAACTCGTGGTTTGTAGCATACGAAGAAGGTGGCAAGCGACTTTCTACCCGCATCCACAGTCACTTCCACAGGGATGGCTCCTTCCCAACCATATATTTCCCCTCTTATCCCGATACATAAAATAGATATCTCCATTACGGCATTGTTAACGTTAAACAATCTTGTTATGGCTTAAAGCAAAAATAATCAATAGACCTCCCTCTGTAGGCTAATAAAGAATTAATTTAATTACCAGCAAAAGCAATAAATCAATAAAGCGTGATTTCCTTGGCTAATTGCATGTTAAAAAAAATAAATAAAAAAAAAAAATATATATAGCATTAGAAAGGGGAGTGCGCATACACATTCAGATTCCCAGGTCGCTGCTAGAATAATAATTACCAATAAATACACAAAACAATCCAAACAGCAGCCCGGGAATCTGATTTTTTATGCTTTTTATGCTTTTTAGGTTTCACGTTCCCCTTTCTGCATATATTTTTTTTTGCTGTGGATATTTGTGGGTTTTGATCTCCTCTTTTGCAGTGCAGACCTCAATCATGGCTGCCACATAGCTGCCTCATGAGGTGGCCACTTTCAACCCGCCCCTGCCTACCTTTAGCCCCACCTCTGCCTACCTTTAACTCCACCCCTGCCCACCTTTAACCACATCTCCGACTCGACATGTCCCAGTATGTTATGAGAAACTTTCTCTGTTTTTCCCCTATAACTGTATTAACAAATTACTTACTTTTAGGGGAAGCTGAAGCTCCAAAGCTGCAGTGTGCAGTTTCACACCACTAAATGGCTGCTTAAAGCACTCACATTGAAATGAATGGGAGTACTTTCTGCGCATGCTCGCCTTTACAAGCCCCTAAAATAAAAGCCTCCCCTGGTCAACCATTACAAATGTTGGCAGGTATGGCTATTTCTACGTCTATACGTTGCAAGCTTTTCGGCCAATACAATGAGCAGATGCTGACCCAAAGAACTAACACTTCATATATGATATCATAAAGTCCTCTCTTTGTCTTGAAAAGTATAATTTTCATTTGCATTAATATAGTTTTTTTTTGCTGTTTCTTTCCAGGGCTTTGAGTTATTAGCCGGCGGCCCACGGCACAGAATATGTTTTCTTAAAGAAAGATAAGGAGCATAAATTCCACAAATTGCAAAAAGATCGTCCACCGGAGGTTACTGCGCTTTAAATTTTACAGTTTTTAAAGTAATTCTGCGAGGTGAGGCAATTAAACGGAGGAGCTCTAAATAAAGGCCAAATAATTGGAGTAAGAAACGGAATATTAATACCCGGGTTAATCATCTCTACTCTATTTAAATTCCCGTGGTATAGTGGGATTTATATATATGGTGCAGAAGGTCCTGGCGTCAGTTGGGTTCATATACCGATGGAAGATAATCTGTACAAATGTCCAAGAACGAGGAAGGACTCAGAACACAACAAACGAAGAGAAAGCCGCTCCGTTGACCAGGCCTCCTGGAGCGCTTCCTCAAAAGGGCAGAGAACCTGGAGAGTTGCCGACCCATTTACCTTTCTTAGAGAATCTGTCTGCAATTTTCTGGTTTCTTGGAGTAGCGTCCACCACGGGACAGCCTCTCACCTGTTCCTCCAATCGGGGGAAGGGGTGTTTGTGGAGGCTCCGCCCTTTTGAGGAAGCGCTCCTTAGAAGAGGCAATAGAAGAAGTGGAGCTGTGCAAAAGTGAAATGGAAGTAGTCAGTGGAGAAGACATTGAGAGAAAGCGTGAGAAAGAGAATGAGTGTGTGAGGGTGTGAATGAAGGTGAGAGAGTGTGACAGAGTGCGAGTGAGGGTGAGTAACAACAAATTCCATTTCCATATGGAAAAAGCCATAAAGACATGGGTTGGATGAGTTTGGGGTAGAAGAACTTGACCGTCCGCACTGAGCCCTGACCTCAACCCCATCCAACATCTTTGGGATGAACCGGAATGGAGATTGCGAGCCGGGCGTCTCGTCCAACATCAGCCCCTGACCTCACAGATGCTCTACTGGATGAATAGACAACATTTCTCACAGAAACTCCCCAAAATCTTGTGGAAAGACTTCACAGAAGAGTGGAAGCTGTTATAGCTGCAAAAGGGGAAACAACTTCATATTAATGTCTATGTATTAAAAATGTGATGTCATCAAAGCCCCTGTTGGTGTAATGGTCAGGCGTCCCAATACTTCTGTCCATGTAGTGTATATATTATTGATTTATAAAGCACCATCATATTCCTTAGCGTTGTACAATGGGAAGTTTTACAGGAATGAATCCGCACTGACAGAACGTAGCTGGAAATGAGCAGAAAATGATCCACACGTCACTTACAGTTATTTTTATTTTATCCCTCAGTGACTGCAGGAAATGTAAAAAGAAAAAAAAAAGCGTTTGTCTTATCAGTTTATCAGACACATTTTCTGTAAAAATGAAATAGAGAACAAAAACTGATAAAATGGGTAGGTGACGCCAGCAAGGTTTTGCATAATGGGACTTGTAGTTATTATTTCCCCACTGTGGAAATTTATCATAGCTACTTACTGCGTGTCATCTATGGATTCCATATGACGGGGCAACCAATTTTCCATATTTTCAGTTGATTCAGGATATTTAGTAAGCAGATCCCATGAAGAAAATAAAATCTCCTTGAGCTTAAGCCCCCAGCGCTGTATACAGTAATATAACCCCCAGCGCTGTA
>VKOC01009458.1:0-23217 GCA_009364415.1 Spea multiplicata | reverse complement strand
TGTTGTACAACACAAAACATATTATAATAATTAACCTTTCTTGGAACTTTATTAAATTCCGAAAATTTTAAGAGGTTTCTATTATATCTTTCACTTAAAATGTATCATTTGTCATATATGAAGAATATGAAACATTCCCTTTCTACACTTTCTAGAATTTAGAATATAAGCCTATTTGTTTTGCAATTACCTCTTGTTCCGGATAACAATAATAGAGTGTTCTTGTCCATCACTAAAGGTTCCAGTAGGTGATTTGATGATGACTTTTCTTGTGCTGGCACCATCCACAGGGTTGATATGGAATTCAATATGTCCATTCACCAGCATTATAGCAAAGAACGGCTAAATGAAAATATATGGTTTTAAAATCTATATGTTAGTTCTGAAAGCAGAGATTCCCATCAAAGAGATACACGAACATGGACAGTACCGATTTCAAGGACCACATGAGGCCCTTGTCAGGGAAGAATGTTCCCCATGGGCAGCAGATAACACAAGGACAGTTTTTAACCCCTTAAAACAGCCTTTAAAACATGGTCTAGATGGCCAAAGACGTAATAGTCTTCTGTTTTTTTTTTTAAATTAGACAGGCTGGGGTGTCCCCTGACAGCACCGATCCAGTGTAACAGTGCTCAACACGAGTGCCGATTTCATTAGAATAATGAAGAATACCCAATCTATAACATGTAAAAGGTTTCCAGACCCCCTAAAGCCTCTGATGAGAAAACAGCATATCCCCTCTTAAAAATCTTTTCAAAATTAAATTACATTTTTTTAAAATTAATTAAAAAAATGAAAATTGAATAATAATAATTAATGTCTTGTCACGTAATGTCACAATCTTCAGTCTAAAAGGTGTAAAAAAAAATACAAAAATATTTAAAAAAAATTGAGCGCCCTGTGCCCCTTCCACTAGAAATTTACATTTTGCCAAAAATAAGGAAAAATAGTGTAGTATGTAAGGGGTATACTACTCGGGGGATGTTTTTGAACATAAATCGGGGAGGGGGGTTATCACTGGGACCTAATTTGTGAAAGAAAGAAATATTGCAATATATATATATATTTAGTCTAGTGCTAGTAACATTTTGATACACATGATATAAAAAGTACATTTACATTTATAGGACTCATCTTGCCTTTCAAGCAAACTACATGTTATTATAATAAGGCTGTTATAATAAAATATCTGCCCTTCTTTTGAGCTCTCATTGTCCTGCGACAGGGACCAATCACCAATCTCTGTAATTTTATAAAATTGTCATAAATCTGAATTATTTGTGTAAATATGTTTCATAAAATTATAATAATCATAATAATTTGATTACTCACCAAGAGAGCTTGCCTGCGACTGCGTTTTTCCGCTCCCTTGCCAAATCCAGCCAAGATAATTCCAGATTCATTGAGTGTGGAGAACGATACCATTAGCTCTGATTCTGCTGCCAGGGATACTGGCTGCATTTCCACGTAGCCATCTTTTAAAACGGTAATGCTACGAGTCGGCTACGGCAGGAGAAAAAGACACAGAAATATTTTAGTGGTTGGATTCAAAATCATTCACTCAGATTACAGTGGATTAAAAATTGCGGAGTCTCACAGATGCTATCAAATGAATAATAACATAAATAAAAATATGTTTATTGGTTGATATATATGCAACTGATAATCAGATTAAATGTACCTGATTGTAGATGCGATAAGGTAAATGTATAAACTTCAGTTAATGCATCTACGATAACCTAAACTGTATAGTAAGTGAAGAAAAGTAGGCATTTGTAGGTGAGCGGCGGTATGTAATGCATGGTTCAGTCAGTAAGGTGACTTCTGAGACATTTCACTAATTATACTAGGCCAGGGGTGTCCAGCCGGCGGCCCTCCAGCTGCTGCAGGACTACATCTCCCATTCTCCTCAGCCAGCCCCTTAGCTGAAAGAGCATTATGGGAGATGTAGTCCTGCAGCAGCTGGAGGGCCACAGGTTGGACACCCCTGTACTAGGCAATGCCTCATATAATTTGGATAGGAAGGTTTCTTACCTCCAGTTTACAGCCTTTTCTTACACCATAGGCATTTCTTAGCAAGTCAAAATTTGAGCGAGAAATCTCCAAGTTCTTTATACAGCCCACATAGGACCTGCTGCTAAGCTGTTTTCTAAAATCAAGAAAGATTTGCAATTGATGTGATAGAAACATAATGAACATGTTTGAAAACGTTTTAGATAAAGGATATTTTCTTTATACTAAGTTTAAATAATCTTTGTTGGCTTGAAGTAACTTTTCCCCCCCCAAATTCACAAGTTTTTCATAAAAAATTGTCCGGTTCAGTTCCATTTAAAACATATATCTCTTCTAAGGGGAGCCATCATTAAAACATTTAATTTACCTTTATTGCAAGAGTCACTCTTTAGAAGACCAGTCTGGGATCAAATATACAAATACAAGATTTGTTCTTGTTTTCAAACAGAGGTTTTATTTACTAATGCAGTTTATGTTACTAGATACAATACCTAACACTCCTGGATCTGGGAAGTCCACCAATATAAATAGGATCCTTATCTGACCGGTTAAGGTCTGAGGCAACGCCTGGAGCTTCTCCTTGCTTGGTTTCTCTCTGGGTTGAGTTGTAGGAATCCATCACAGCCAGTATACCTTTGTCACAAGAGAACACATCGGTCTTAAAATGAAACGTCAATAGTTCACTAGTTTAAATGATCTACAAGTCCTTAGAGGCCCAAAAACTTTACAAAAAGTGTCAAGGATGGCCATGACAGACACTTGACTGGTTTGTGTGTGTGAGCTTCAGCCGTACCTTGTTTCCTGTTGCGCTGGAAGGCTACTTTATGCCATGCTCCATCATTATAGCGTCCATCTGTCATCAGTATCAGAGGTCCTGATCCCAATTCGACAGATACTCTCAGTTTACCGTCCACGATTTCCATAGATAAATAATCTCGCTGATAAAACAAGAACAAAGTTTGATCAACTTTGTTGAACTATACTGAGCAGCTAAACACTAGGATGTTAAACTGATATCACCAATGTGTCTACCAATTAAATACATGAGTTTAAAAATGTGAACCTTGACTTATTCTAAACATCATCTGGGTATTGCTTTAAGGTTTGGGTTCATCAACAAGTAAACAGCTGGACCAAAATCCAAGCACCAAAAAGCAGGGGATTAGCAAAACACTTTTCCCCTTCATTTACAATAAGGGTTATCAACTAGTATATACAATTAAAACATGTTTTCATTTTAAATTGTTCACTTTTAGGTTAAAGAACGATTCAAAAGAAAGTAGAAAACAATAGTGGGAAAGAAGTGAAAACAACTGAAGGGCAAGGCCTTACTGTTCCATTGGAAGCAAGATACAGAAGAAGGCCATTTGGAGCGAATGTTCGGAAATGGATAACTATCTGAGATGAAGTGGAACGAAGCGTCTTCTCTACAATAGAATATCCACTGCCGTCAAAATGGAACGCAGTTTCTTCTTCTCGTGGGCTACAAACACAAAATGAAAAATTTCAGTCAAGCTATAACGTGGTGGACAAATGTTGGCACTATAAGCGCCATTGAGATAACTAGTACATGATTAGGAATAGTATTGCAGGTGGATATATCAAAACGAGGCAAGTTTAATACCTGTATGTGATTTAACAAGGGGTAAAGACATTTACTCATCACCGTGATAAAATCAAGTGTAATTAATAGCAGGGCTCTACCGGGGATTTGAATTGGGCCAGGCACAGGTACAGGCCAGCAGCCAATAAGTGACGTATGTATGCAGATGCATGCTACACTCTTACACTCTCTCATGGTGCAGCTGCACATTAAAAGGCCAGATCTGGCATGCAAGAGGCAGTTAAGGTAAGTGACTGGCGACAGCTGGCACCGGCCCACCTGGCATTTGCCCCAGGTCGCTCGATGGCCAGTTTGCACCTGTTTAACACAAAATTTTCATTTCAATTGTATACCTGCTGACGTACTATAGCTATACTCATTGCAAATGACTATGACAAACATGGAGCGTGTCCACTGTTAATGCTTTTATAGGAGTAACTATGAAACTATCTGGAATTATGTAGAAATTACTAATGCAAACAACTACATAACTAACATTTGGAAGACACTAAGAACTTAAATATGCCTGCAGACGTTTTACGCCTTATAACGCTCTTGCTGGTAAATATAAATTGTAACATTGCCACCTGCTGGTTTGAACGTGTCATAACTATTCACTCACAAACAGGGTGCTGTTAAGAACGGATGGATCCTACATTCATATAATTGACATTTGTAATATTTAGGGGTGTCCCATCACCCATTAATTTGCAGGACATATATATACATTTTACTTGTCGCTGAGTACTGCTACCTTGCAGTATCTACTGTATGTATAGGACAGTTCAATGACCGATTTCAAGTATCTGATTTTCAATTGTGAGTAGTATGTGAAATGTCTACATAATTCTACATTGTAACGCATTCTGGACCCCCATTTTAGGAAGATTATCTGTTATATACATATTATATGTCATGGCTAATGGCAGATGTGTCATTCTACATTGGAATTAATTATTGCTTCTCTAAAAACTGCACAAAGGGAAAAGGCAGCACAAGTTAAAAAAAAATCTTTGAAAATAAATAAAAAGTGGTTACTAAGAGTAATTTAGGACTTAGAATTACCATATATAGCTAGGAAAAATATTCCTTGTAAACTAAAACAATTTACACATTTGCATAT
The DNA here is from genome assembly GCA_009364415.1 of Spea multiplicata. Classification (NCBI taxonomy): domain Eukaryota; kingdom Metazoa; phylum Chordata; class Amphibia; order Anura; family Pelobatidae; genus Spea; species Spea multiplicata. The sequence goes on along the minus strand of VKOC01009458.1, from coordinate 18,478 downwards.
TTTAACACATTCCTAAAGCCTATCCTAATAAAATAGGTTTTAGCCATGCTCTGTAGGCAAAAATAAAAATAGAATCAATGTGTCCATTTTTAGTGAGTAAAGCTGGTATCTGTGTTAGAGGCGAGTACAATTTTCCATAAAAAAGATAAAAAACATAAAACATAAAAAGATATTTTCCATAAAAAAAAACCCCCCAAAAATCTATAAAATCACGCTCTCTGCTTCCTGCAGGAATTCCAGCATCATTTAAATTTCCAGATGTGTAAAAACTTGTAGAAAACACGTTTCTTATAATTTTCCAAATATTTAAATGGTTTTTTTTTATGTTTTCTATTTTGGTGTGAAACTGTGCCTCTAACAGTAATGATGGGCTGAACATGAAAAGAAACAGAATATCCTCCTGCAGCCCCTTTTGGTTTTGAAGATCACTAATAGTATGTCAGGCTTCTAGCTGAATACCCATTATAGGTTTAGATGTCAATTTGTGCATTTTACATAGTTATTTTGTTGACAAAATATTAAATAAACCAAATATATTTTATTTTAATTAGGGGGGAAAGAAACCAGAAGAGCTTCTCTAAAGAAGATAAGTGAGCTTACAAAACATACATTAGTAAAAGGTAGCGTGGCAATAATATAGAAATAGCATTAATACTTTTAGGAAGCTAAATAATACCTTCCATAGCATCCACCACATTTGCCCTCTCTCTCCACATAGTTCCATAAACCAATGGAGTGCCCATTAAGGAACGCTTCGCCCATGCAACCTTTAAAATCTGTGGTCTTGACTGCTGTTGATTTCTAGGAAAGAAAAATACACGGATAATTAGCCATGGGATTTGTTTATACACGTTTTAATGTTATTTTAAAAATATATTTTCCTAACTATATGGGAAATCAGAACTTCTCCTGATGTCTTTAGGCAGCCTACAGGTCTTTATCTAAGTGTAACAACATCAGGCAAGCCCTACATACTACATTTGGAATAATGCATACATATTTTAGGTAGAGGACATCAAAGGTCTGTCAAATGCCTGTTGAACAAACATGTTTTTGGACTATGTTCTAGCACACTTCTCTTTGACTCTGCTCAGACATCTTGAATGTATCCTAGGTTACAATGTCGTGAAGATACTGATTTTGGCTTATGCCAGTGTCTACGTGCCAAGCTATATCTACGGATATACATCTAACGCTAGGTGGGGCGGTTTGGGCTTAATATCCATGAGTAAAGGAGAAGGAGTGTGAACCAGAGGAGGCTTTGGGCTGCTCCCGGTTTCTGTACACCTATAAGATGGCTTCCCAAATATACATACATATATATACTTCTGTTTCACAATGATACAACAACACAAAGGTGCAAGTAGACCAACTTTTGGAGCTTGAGTCTATAATATAATGAATCATTTCTTTTTTCTATATTGTAGGTTTAACCGTGTCTACAATTATTATAGGTAACATAAATCAGTTCATATTCAAAAATGCATTTCATCCGGGAAACATACCTGTAATTGTCCTCCTATTCCCCCAACAAACATCAATGTTGAGTTATCGATGTGGAGTATGGATGATGTACCAGGTGAAGACGACATTTTGGCCGTGGGCTTCTGAGACGTGCCAATTTCTTCCACAGTCAATGAACCTGATTTGCCAAACCTGTGAAGATGAACCATGGATGTTATAGCTAATGATACAACACAATCATATTTGTATAACCAACTCTCAACAAATTAGTTTTGTGTTTTTGTTGTCTTTGTGTCTATCTAGCTAAACGCATTCATACACTGATCCTGCATAAATTGTTCAATTTTAAATACACACTTTAGTATAAAGTGTTTTTTTCAACCTGGAAGGAACGTCTCAGTAATTGGTACAGAATTTATTTATCAGAGAAGGTCAACTATATCAAATTACTTTTTGATAAAAGATGAAGTACTAGAACACAAAGGAATTAAATCAAAGTATAGGATGGAAAATGCGGGATTCAAGTTTGAAGATATTTTTTGGTGGTCATTAAGTACAGTAGATGAACTCTTGCAGAAATGGTCACACTAAAGAAAAAATAAATAAAATATTGTACAATTGTCATATGTTTTACTATTGCACATCTAAGTAAGCTTTACCTTGTTGCGTGTATTTTATGCCACTTGTTATTGTTTATCTGGATATCAGGTTCTTCAAGCCTTACAGATCCTGTGCCCAGGTCCCAAAGGAAGGAAACCTTGCCTTTCAGCATTTCTACTGCCATGAAGTCAGCCTGCAAGAAAACAGACACAAACAAAATAAATCATCAATGTGCTATAGTACAGCTCCTTTTTACAAATGCTATAATTGCATTAACATTACGACTAGAAGTTTCATTAATAATAATCCTTTTCACTGTGTAATAATTTCCTGGAATATCTTCTGTATGTTCATATATACGAACATACTGTATCTACAGTTGCATACTTCAAAAAGACTTCAAAACTTTTGTAGCAGCGTTCATGTTCAGTGGCCAGGTGAACGCCAGGTGAATGCACAACTCATAGAGAAACTCTAGTTTTTGATCGGTTCTCCCACGCAGAACTGAATGAAGACTCAACTCATTGGGAGAACAACTCATAGGAAACTTTTAGCGCCCAAGTTATTGATAGTCGAACATTTCTTGGAAACTCTGATTTGAGTATCTATGTAACATAATGGAGTCTGAAGCTTTGAAGTATCCCAATGCAAGAGTTTCTCCACAAGAAGGGCAAATTTGCTCTTTAAACCTCTGAGCGAATGACTGTAGAGGGACACGATCTTTTCTTAGTAACTGTTCATTAAATTTCTCCTTAATGCACGATACATCTGGCATTGAAATGGCTTTTTGTCAACAAATGCATGAAACATTAAAGTCACTCACTTTTGTGCTGCTGCCCAGGTAGAAAAGCAGGTTGTCCGGCTCGCCGGTCTTAACATTAAGAGTTAGAGTGCTGAAATGTGTAGAATAGAGCTCTGGATGGTAAGAGCGTACACAATCTCTGTCGGCTGAAACAGCCACTTTAATCTGCAAAAATAGAAAATAATTTATTATTAATATCAAAAAAAAATTGCTCGTTCAGTGCTATGTGCTGTAGAGCGTTTTATAGCTAAATTATATGGACTATTAACAGGCCATGCCAACACCGCAGCTACTTATCAAACTTATTTTATGTCAGGGTCTCTCTCTTTAAAGAGGTACTGTTGTCTCTCTTAGATAAACTAAGTTATCTGTAGTGAGATGTCTATGGTACACAAGGGAACATTATCCTCAATCAGTGAAATGGTAAGTGGACCAGAACAATATAGAAATAATTCATCTATAAATCCAATTTTTGCTGCAAAGAAATATTTGGGTTTAAAAAAATATGATTAATAACTGATCCTATTAAACATAGTGCCTCTTTTAACCATTGGAGGTTTTTTTTTAATGGTACTGAGACCTTTATTCCAAATATGCCTTATACGATCTATGGCTGACTTAGAAGTCATCAGTAATAGTTGAATCTCTTTTTTCCGTAACACTTTTATCACACTTACCGATGCGGCCTGTTTACGGGCCTGACTAATAAGCTCTTTAATTTCAGATAGATTTCTGCTTAGGTTTTCCTCAAGCAATTTCAAAGGTTTCAGTCTATCCAATAAAATGTTGGCCTGTGTTTCCACTTCTTTAATTCTGCTTTCCGCTGTTACCGCTGGTGAAACAAAACATATTTAGAAGCTTGCACATACAGTATATATAAAAACATTAACATAAGTGAACCTAATATTCGGGTGCGTTGTGTGTTCAAGTTCTTAGTATGGCCTTTGTCATGAAGGAAAGTCCTACTACCGGCAACCAAGCGGCAGCTAGCCAGTTCTGCCAGTGCCTACCCGACAGCCGTATGCAGCGCAGTCCCAGCGGGCTGCAGGCAAATTTGTGATGCCTGATGAACAAGAGGCAGGGAAAGCCCTGCGATGGATTTATAACGCGGAACTGCTATTAAGAAGCACCATAGTGTGTTCCTGTTATATGTATCTGGTGAATGTGTTCCAGAAAGTTGACTCTCTCTATATATACCTATACCTCAGCTTCCACACTATTTGGATCACCAAATTTTCTGTCTTCTTTTTTGGGGCTCAACCTCTTGCTATCAGGTTGTGACAGCTCTTTAGGGGGGAACCATGAGCTGGTAGTCAAGCTGGAAATTAGGTCCTTTATTACATGAGTTTCCACACAACATAGACATTTAGAATTTGACAGTAGATAAGAGATATTTGGTCAGTTTAGTCTGCTTGTCTCCAGAGTTTGAGATGACTCAAAAAGCTTTAATGGCAGGTAATAAAATGAACAGCATATTAAACCTCTTCCAAAAAGATTATACATTCTATGCGAAAGTATTCCATGCACCCTACCGTATATTTTTGCAGCAAGTATTAATGCAGGAAACATACCCGTCTTGGATGAGTCCGCTAGAAGCTCGTTGGTTTTCCGCAGCGTGTCATTGACTTTGGACAGCGCAGAGGACGCAGTTAACACCTTTTGGTTGAAGTTCGTGATATGGTTTAAAGTGCCAGCTGCACTGACATTGGCAGACAAGGCAAGCTCTTTAGCATCTTGTAGTTTTTCACTGGTATCTGTTCCAGGGTAGATAAAGCAAATTATGAATTTTTTCACTTTGAAAAGTGAAGTTGAAAAAATGGAGAAAAGGGAAAACATAAGAAAAAGTATATATATAAAGAGGCTGTTATTGAAACCTGAATTAAGGAGTGGTTCTCAATTTAGGACACAAAATCCCGATGAGGATTATTCCCCGATGAGGAATGAATGCAGATGAGATTTTAATACTAAACCCACACTAAATTACTCTACAGACATTAATGGTGGCTCCTGCCCTGTTGGGGATGTGGATACGCAGTTATTGTTTTGCAAGAAATAAAGCATGGGCTAGGAGGCTCAGAGGTTATTTCAGAAATGATGCTTCTCAACATTTCAAAAGGCAACAGAAGGACACATTTTTGTTACGAGTATGGTTACAGCCTTTTAGTGTGTATTGAAACATATTCACAGCATTTAATGACTTATTTTGTCAGAAAATCACGCTGAACAGCCATTACCAGGTAAGCAGGCCTGGCTCTCAGAAAGAAGTCTAGGCATTGTATGTCTGAACTGAATCAATAGTTAAAGGTTCTGTTCCAGCAATATGTTTCGCAAATAAAACCCTTTTTTTCCATCACATTTTCAGTTTCTGAAACATAGCAATGTCTCATTAATGACATTAAGCGTGATGTCATTATTACTGTATTCATTACGTTGTCATTCCAAAACCATTCTAATTCATCAAAATAACATTTACCGGTATTTCTTCTTTTAGAGTCTTTTCAAATATATAATGTCTCACAACTTGCGGAACCTCCCTTTTAAACGCATTGTTCCACCTACTCTAATAAATGTGCCCAAAAAATAATTATTTCATACTGTAAATGCCTGCCCTGGTTTTTTCCAGGAACACAGGCAACAAAAAAGCAGACACTTATAGGTTCTTGCTATAAAAACTGAAAAAAATGTTTCTTTGTTTTATAGGTAAAGAAGATACCTTTTACACTAGGATAAAATTAAGCTTTGTTTTGTTAATGCCCGTTTAGAATGAACAGAGGATTATGCTGAGACGGTCAAGAATTAAAGCGAAGGGCTATTGGGATGTCTAATGGGCAAATCATTTATGTGTTTCTATTGTGCACCTGTACAAAGACTCTTTTGTCTGCATTTCCATCAGAGATGCACATTCTTATTACTGAAAGCACAGTTTGTAGGTACAGCTAGAAGTAAATGAATACTCCTTAATGCTACTTACCATTTGGTAAATTTCTCAGAGCAAGCAGCTGTTCACTTATTTGACGTGTAAATGCATGAGTGCGTTTTTGTATTGTATCTGCTTTTGTTTTCAGATTGTTCAAATCAGACACAAGACCTATGGGAACAAACAAAAGAGTTTGAGAAGATTACCAATTTAAATATGTGAAAGGAAGAACTGTCAATGACAAACAAGTGTCGGGCATAAGAAATTGGATTTTTATTTTTGTTAGTAGGTGTTTCTGCTTTGTCTGACGATGGTAACTTCACATTGTCATACTGACGTGTCATTTGATTACAGTGCAGATGCCATGTAACCTTTCAGCTTCCATTTTTTGTTTAAAGCATCCAAAATGGCAAAGAATCACTGAAATAAACAGTAATCCATTTGTAAGCAGGCCCGGACTGGCCAACTGGCAAACCGGGTAAATGCCTTGTGGGCCAGTGCCAGATGGCGCTGGTCACGTACCTTTACTGTCGTAGATCTGGCCGCCAGCTGGACACATGGAGCTGGACACTGCAGAAGTATATGAGTGTGGCATGCGTCCTCATATAATCATTCTTTTATTGGATCAAATAAGAACGTCTATCATTGGGGTCTATTAAAGTAACTAATACTACTAAATTTATGTAAAGCTATGGTATTGACAAAAATATTAGTATAATATGGTACAAAAATATCAAGGTTGCCAGACCCTTACCTTCCGTGCTGAGACTTAAATTGTTGGCCTCATTTAGAAGTTGTGTACTGAACTTCATAGAATTTTTTGGTGCAACTTGTAAAGATCCATTTGCCCCTGAAACCTTTCAAAAGAAAACATATTGTTATCAGATTTTTGTAAATGATGTCATAAGTCAAAAATGATTTGTGTTCTTAGAATAAATGTTGTATATTCTGTTGAGGGTGATTTTTCAATGCTATACCTGCAGTGATAAAATGTTAACAATGGTCAGCAAGGTAGGTTGGGGAATTAAGCTCAAGTCAGGTGGTATATATTGTCTGTCATTTACACATTTATCAAGTGCTATTAAAGAAAATAACTGCATTATATCTTAATATTTGGTTTAAATTGGTCAAGGATGCCATTTGTTGGCACCATACATATTTTAATATGAACGATCAGTGGCAACAACCGGGGTCGCAGGGATCGCGACTGGGCCCTGGAGTTCTGACAGTCAGGGGGGCTTCTGCTCCCTGCCGTCGCCTGCCTTAGCGCTGCCCCGACTGCAGTGGTGGGAGCGTGAGGCATCTGTCTCGGGTGCCGGCGCTTCACGGTGAGTGCCGGCATATGATGTCATATGCCGGCGCTCAGCGGGGAAGCCGTGCGCACCGCGGCAGAGTAGCGAGACAGAGGCCTTGCGCTCCCACCACAGAACTGCACGGTAAGTGACCTACAAAGGGGGGTAGGGAGAGGGTAGATTGTGAGAAGGGGGAGAGGGTAGCTAGTGAAAAGGGGGTAAGGAGAGGGTAGATAGTGAGAAGGGGGGCAGGGAGAGGGTAGATAGTGAGAAGGGGAGTTAGGGAGAGGGTATTGCATTTTGAACAAAATGGGTTCTAGGATATGGCCCTTTTTCAAAAAGTTATCTACATAATGTTTGGGGGTCCATAACCCTGAGATCCAATAAGCTTTTTGCATTGTTGTGATGTGAAGGACAAAATATGTTCTAATACTAAGCAAATAGAGATCTGGAAAGTGATTCGATGTCGATGCTTTCACATAACACTGATTTTATGGACAACGTTTTGACTTGTAAAGTCACAAGGACATCTACGTTATTTTTTAATTTAAGGAGAATTTTGTTTGTGACCAGATGAATTCTATAGTTCTTCTCTGGGTTTCGTGAATGATTTCTGTCATTGTAAGACACATGTTTTCTGGGTTACTGTATTACAGGGGTACCTGGCCAGGGAAGCCACTACTTATCGGACACTATGGATTAGTTGTTTTTTTGCCTGTTAACTAAACTATACATTAGTGCTTACTTTTTAGGGCTAAAACCTTAGGCGACATATCATATAGTTCATAGGGTTAACTGATGAAAATTATACAACCTAAAAATGAACTAGCAAATTTGTACAGGTCTGATCTTAAGTAACAGTGAGTGGACATTACTAGTGACATTATTTCCAATAAACATTAATCAATCTAGTTAATATAATAATCTAAAAAATAAAATCCCATGTTGCTTAATCTTTGATACTGTACTGGAGTTTTGGCTATATAAGGTGTACCATAACCTAAATTTTGTATATTTGTTTAGCATATGGATGTCATATGTCTATTAAAATGTAATTGTGGATTGATAACACTAACAGTAATCTTTTTTCCATTCCATGTTCTTTAGACCTATGCACCTGACGCTCTTTGAAGACCTTACCATTGCCAGGACTCCTGTAACTGTGTGGTTACACTGTTCTGCAAGAAGCTCTGATTGCTCAATCATATTTTTGATATCTGTGTGAGAGTGGATCGCACTGGTGGCATTCAAAGAGGCATTCCTTACATCTAAAAGAGAACTGGAAACACACACAAAAAAGATATATTATATATATTATATTGTCCCTTTAAAATATGATGTTTTTGCTGAAAAGATTTTGTAGCAAAATGAGTAATAAAACCACACCATCAAACGCTACAACTAAGGTTTACAGCTTTAAATACCAGATGTGTTGTTCTGCGTATGCATTTGTTTTAATAAAATAATCACATCATCTTCTACTACCCAGCTTGTAGCAATTCAGATTTGACTTCCATTAAACTTAATACCGTGACAAAACCAAGGTAGATGGCAACACTGACTTATATGAAATATTACTGAACTGGATGAATTAATAACTACATTTTGGTATTAACACTGCTATGTTTACCTATTTAGAGAAGCAGAAAGTTTGTGTAGTTCTGCTGCATAATCTTCTGCCTTATAGACCATGTCAAGTGCGTCTCTTTTGGCCATCTGCATTACCAGATGATCTACATGGTGTCTCAGTTTAGTATTCCAAAGAAGAAGCTCCTCTTGGTGGGTCTCCAAAACCTATGGACAACAATACAGCATTAAATCCACATTAAATTACTCTCTATGGTCCAATTAATTCAGTGACACCTGGATACATACAGATGTAGCATTAATGGTGTCCTCTGCAAGCAAAACTGCATCATCCACCAGCCCAAGACCTTCCTCAATCAACAACACAGAACGGTTCTTATTTTCCTGAAGGTCGTGTTTTTTTGTCTGTAAGGGAAAAGAAATAAAAATACATTCCGTTAAAATTATTTTACCACACCACACTGATTGTTCCTTATGCTTTTTTTTTAGTTGTCCATGGGTCAACTTTCATACTTGCAGCCCCTAGGAATAATGCAGAGTTCCCCCAGTATGCAAAGATGTTTCAAATGAAAAAAAGTAGATCAAATAGTATTTTTTTAACCTTAACCTTACCACATTAATAGGTAATTATAATCATTAATTCTGAAACTTCCTTACCCTCAAATCAGCCAGATTTCTTTGTATGAGGACCAGTAGATTGTTGGTGTTGTTGGTGTTTGCAGATGCCACATACAGCAAATCCTCCGCTGCCAGTAGTTTGTTGTTACGTTGTGCAAGGGCATTTTCAAGACTATTTTTTAACTTTGTTAAATCTTGGTGTGGCTTCTCATATTCTTTCTGAACTCTGTGTAGATAGCCTTCTGATACTCTAATAAATCATAAAAGGAAAAAACTACTCAGACAAAAGTAAATACCGCTATTGGCTCGATTTCTATAATTGTCTGGTACACTCTGCAGAATTCACCTTTAGTGTAACTTCTGTGACAGGCAGTACAAAAATAATGAAAAGGGCAACTCAAGTGTTTTAATTTATATAGATATATTTGGTTGATTTAGCAAATATATACACACACATATATTTCACAAAAACAAGAAAGTAAAAGAGCTTACTTGAGGGTTTTGGTGGCATCTTGACTTTGATCATCAAAATATTTCGATCTCATAGAACTGAGCATTAAGGAGACATCATCCTCATAAGTTAATTGCAAATTGTCAGAGAGCTGCGTATCAATGCTCGTCTCATTTAGGCTTTCGGCCACTTCCACCAATACTGCAAGAAAGATAGGTTAATAGCTCATTTACAAAGCTTCCAAACACTACACAGACAGATCTGGTCACATAGTCAAATTAGGCAGCTGTCTAGTATGCTGAGTTGGTAGGGTTGCCACTATATATATATATATATATATTTTTTTTTTATTTTTTTATTTTTACAAAGAAAGTATACATGTAGCACATAATTTACCATGGGTGCTAGAAGTCCTATAGTTGTCCATGTATGCTGTCAATCTCAATACTAGAAGAAAGTCTGTGTTGATTTAAATAACTATTTAAAGTTATGCTGCCCTTATATCGCCAAACAACTTCTATCTTGGACAACCAGATAATTGCTGGATAGTTATCTGTAGTTCAACAACTGTTGGGGATAAATACATTTGAATGGCAATAACTGTATGTACCTTGAATAGTTGTTTGCATTTTGTCAATAAAGCCGATTAACTCTTGGGTCTTATTCAGAGTTCTGATGGTGGCATTGTTCAGTGCTTCTCCATCGCCTATCACCTGCTCCATCTTAGAGAAAAGTAAACATGTACCATTTAGATTTTTAAAAATAAAAAACAAATTACATTTAAGTTCTATAACAATGAGCAATGTATAGATAATTTTAAACAATTTAATAATATCACTGAATCTTAAAAGCCCCAAAGCACCTGTGTGTAATGAAATATTTTACATAATTAACCTAATTTCAATTGATCTCACAGGATAGATATACAAATTTCATAAAGCAAAAAAAGAAATACTGCAGTGCTCTGAAAAAGTATTTCTTGTAATTATGTCTGTGTGTGTCTAGTGAAATTAAACCCAATTATCTATTATATTTGGTTTATTGATTTAGTACCTAAGGGGGTAAGGGTTGGAATTTTTTTCCTTCTACAAATGAAACCATTATTCAAGAACTGCACTTTGTGTTTATCTTTGCCTAATATTAAAATTATTTGGATGATCTAAAAAAAAATAGAAATTGGGAGCAAATATGTTTTTGTAGCGCTGTATGTATTGACCTTACTGGACACATATGAGGTCTACTTTTTAATATTTGCTTTAACTAGATTTTACATTAAGAAATAGACTTAAACAGAATTAAAGCTGTCCAAAGTATAACAAAGCAAACCTTATATTATGGTGATCTTAATAAAAGAGGCACTGTAAGAAAATCAATCTGCAGATTATGGTGTGTACTCACGTGCTGCTCAAGTTGGAGGGTGTCTTTAGACAAAGAATTGAGCTGCTCCATTGTCTTGTCCAGTGATATTATTGGGCTGACTCTTTTTGTCACAGACTCCTGAAAAACAATCCAAATTTGTCTAGTTATTGAGAATATTGAGAAACATGACTTAACACTTTACTTTGGAATATACCTAACTGACCGAATATATGTATACATGGAATATTTGACAGTTAAGACAATATATGTCTTTATTAGTTACATACATTTAAAAAAAATTGAATGGGGACATTATAAGAGATTTCAGAAATGCCATAAAAATGCTCATGGACCTTGGGCGGAAATAAAAATTAAATCTGCACCCCTCTAGCCTGAACATGGAGAATCTACAATCCTAAAACACCCAGAAACTTATAAAATCGCCAAACAGGGTATTATATTCTATCAATTACACAGGATTCTATTTTAATTTCAAAAGATGATATTATGGAATAATCTAAGACGCTATTCACAGATTTTACATTTAACATTATTCATTATTAATACATGGTATAGAGCAGAATGTAAAACATTTGGTGGCTGGATAAGATGGATGGATGCACAGATAGATAGATAGATAGATAGATAGATAGATAGATAGATCCTATTTACTTTCAGTTTATTTAATGTGTAACTTTCAACACTTTGTATTATTTGTTTTTTTTTGCTGTTGATTTAGACTTTAAGAGCTGTTGCGTTTCAGCTATGTGCTCATAAGCTTTCAATAAATCCTGCGAGCCCGTTCCATGAACCTCAATGTTTTCTGTATCTTAATCTTCTATCAGCCATCGTTTTTGGCTTTTAAGGCATATTTAAATATGTATTAAAATTATATTTGCGTATAATTGCCTCTGGTAATTAGCGAACATCATGCTCTAAGCCGGGACCTGATTAAATTACAGATAGAGCAGCAACTTCATCTACAAATCCAATTTGAACAATTTCAAGAACATCATAAATATCCTTTATTAGATTTTATTCAGTTTCCCCGATCTGGACAGTATCAACCACAACGTGTCTACAGACAGCAACTACATTATTTGTACGGAGGGATGGAGGGAAACTTAAAGTAACATAATTAATATTTATTAAAAACACATTATTATTCACGAAGCTGCCTATGTTATAATATTTTATTTGCAATCTAATGTTGTTGATTAAAATTAAACTAGACCCACATTCTACATATCTCTACCATTTTTACTGGGAGGCTGTTCCACTTATCTATAACTTTCTTAAAAGTCTGTACTATGGATGGATGAAACAGGATGAAAGCAAGCGATAGATAGATAGATAGATAGATAGATAGATAGATAGATAATACCTAATCTAATACAACCATATTTGTTTGAAATATGTATTATACTTTTTGAGTAGGATACCTTAAAGTGCTTTGTCACATTTTCCAAGTTGAATAGAGTATGATGAGGTGGTCTACCAATACCGGTCATATTAAAAGAGAAGATGGCCTGGTGCATACTATCCAAATCATCAAGTAAGGTTCCAGTGCAATCATCATCACAAGCTGGAAATAAAAGAATAAATAAATGGTCAAAGCCATTGACAGGCAGGTAACCGCTTAAGTACTTTATACCCCAGTAGTATCATTTTATTAAGGTGCACTGAAGAAGTGGTGTTAAGATATATCTATCAAGACGTGGCATGGATCCTACAATAATAGACTCAACAGGTTCTGAAAAACTCTTTACTTCCAAGGGCAGTCACTATGTATTATCACGCGCAGGATAATACATTCAGGCTTGGGTAACTTTCCCTGAACGTCTCACATTAATAATGTTATCCCACACAATGAGTATGATGTGTCTAGTAAGAGTTGGAGAAGGAATTGTTAAACACCATTAAATAATGAGGCCACTCTTTACCTGTATCTAATTATAATATGAAAGAAAATATATTCAACGGTTTCATATCTTATTATGTTTGGGTCACATGAAGATATCAGTGAGTTCCCATCTATTTTAACATCTTTTACAGTATTTATATCTGAGAAAGGAAAAAACTTCCCACAAGGAATGCAAGGTAGTTAATCAAGGTGTGATTTATTAGGTGCACCAACAGGGGCAAGGGTGACCTCCTAATTTTTGGCTTAGATTTGCCATTGTACCGAAATGTACTTGTTCCTGCCTCTGATCCATCACTTTCCTTGCATTATTAAACTTTTTCGACTATGTGTGTGTGATCTGGTTCTTTTGACTTATAAGTTGCTCTTATCACAGCGTAATTCCCCGTCCACCCAACTCTATATACCTATGTCAATGGTCCCTTTCTTCCACTAACAAAATAGCTAGGTTATCGGCACAGTATAGAGTGTACTGATGTGTGTTACTTACATATACATTCTTCTTCCAAAAGAATGTGTCTTAATTCACAAGTATCGCAAAGACGGCCAGTTACTCCTTTTTTGCAAATGCACTGTCCGGTTAGCCGATCACATTCATTATTCAATGAGCCACTTGGGTTGCAATCACATTTCTGGCAGAAGCCATCAGGCTCATTTGGATTTCCATAGTAGCCAAGAGAACACCTATATGTTACAAAACAATAATATATACAGAATACATAATTAAGTACCTTAAGTTTACACCATAACTCCTTTGCATCATAAGTAGCTATTATTAGAGAAAATGTCAAGTTCCTTTAAAATAACTGAACTGGTCCAACTTTTCCAGTGTTTCTGTGAAGCCCAGCAGCTTGGCTAACACCAACAACCTGGCTTGTTTCATGGGCTTAGATGATAATAGCATTTACAGGAGCCACTGAGTTTAGTGCTTGCCCCAAACTTTAGGAACATTGATATGGTGTTGGTCCAAAAGAAGACAGGGTCTTTCGCTGAAGAGGATATAAGCTATTGGGCCAACACAGAAAAGTATGTCGTCTTTGTTGTTTTCAATGTTCGCCCCCCAAAAAAGATATCACTTTTGACTATGAGTAAAAAGCGACTGTAATACTCTCTTTTAAAACTCACTTTGTTTACACTGGATTCCTTCCAATAATTCAATAGCACATATCGTCCTTACCTTTCACAGTATCGCCCTTCATATCCAGGTAGACAGGCATCACAACGGAAATCATTAATACCTTCTAGGACGCATGTGGGGCTAAAACTTGGAACATAAACAGGAAAAGGGAGTTTAAAATGTTTAACAATTCTTGTCACAATTTATAGCGCAGAACTGCATACTGTCATAATAGAGCAGGTGTTATTTCTCTACATTTACATTTGTATACTTAATTTCTCTAATTTGCTAATACAGCATGTAATCAGAGCTATATTACCCTTGTCAGCTTCCAAGGACAGGAGGCTTGAGAAGAATGCCAGCCTCAAACGGCCTATTGAGCCCCAGCTAGGAGGTTTAAGAGATCAATCTACTCAACACAGCACATTGTTTTGGGAGAAGGAAGAGGTCTGAACTTCTCGTCATGCTTCTGCGTGCGACTGAATACTTAGTGCCAGAATATGGAGCCATACGCAAACATCATCTATCTATATGCAGAGGTGGAGTGGTCAGACAGATCTATACCACCGTAAAGGTAGTCATTCAGACACTTGAACTGGTATACTCCCTAAGACCCCATGGAGTGTTAATCTTACATAAAAATACTGACATACTAGAGATTTCATTTGAGAGAAAATACCTTCATTACATATTGAAAGCATTCTACTGTACAACTTAGTACCCCATTTTCACAAAAGCATCTAAGTAGGACATTGATGTTAACCATATATTTTTGGCTCATTTGCAGATACTTCAAGATGCCTTCTTATGGTTATTTCTCAACAATATAATTGCGGTTTATGATACCAAATCATTTTGATTCCAGCATTAATGCTAAGAGGACTAGAAACTGAGCCCATCAGAAAAGATTCTAAAAAAGCAATATTAAAACATAAATATATGATTTGTGGAGTAATGGCAGACAAGGGAGAAGACTGTACACGCTTTTCAACATAAAATAGGTGTTTAGATGTAAAATTACCTCTGGCTGTTGCCCTTGGGACAAGCACACAATGAGCAATCTGCAATTGACCCAGTTACTTTCCCATAGTAGCCAGGAGCACATAGATGGCAGTGGTCACCAGCTGTATTATCTTGGCAGTCCTGCAACATGACAGCAAACCAACAATCAGCATTGCCTATAACTTGTTGTCGCTGGTAATACACTAATCCTTCACTTAATACCGCAGCAAGGAGGTTCTTTAACAATATACGGTACCCGCTTTCAGGTAATGATCAGGGAAATTGGTGAAATCTGACAGTATGGTTTTTAGACTGGTCGATGCTTGTTATCTATTGCTATAAGGCATATGTTTTTATGAAAGACGCTTTTTTGGACTTTTGTTTTCTTGGAGAATTTATTTTCTTTATCATTTTGTTCACTATGCTGTGTTAGGCATGCGACTATAGCTAAATATTAGCTGTTCCCAAAGGAAAGAGAGTTAAATCTAAGTTTGTGTTGTCTTTTAGTATCCAACAGAAGAAAGGACCCCCAAAGAAGGGGCCTATGGGATTTTGAAAAATTATGGTATTTACATTTACAATGTAAATTATGGTATTTACAATTATGGTATTACAACATTAACATGTTGGCCCACGAATGGTTGTATCTATTTTCATTGAATGGGAAATTGGGATTATACAGTAAAGTATTTCAAATTATTAAAATATTAACCAACTCTCTGATGGGGGAGTCGTAGGATAAAATTGTATAACGCCATGCAATAACATTCACCTTAGTCATCTGGCTTGATCTACTATCATATAAACTAATATTTAAATGCTCAGACATAACCACAAATGGAGAAATATTATCTAGATGATCTACAGTATTGCACATGCACTCAAAATCATACAAAATACCCCTGATTTTACTTACATATAACATAGGTAGTCTTGAATAAATGAAAATATTTACTTAAGATTGTTTCAATTGTAAAGGTTGACTGACCCCTTCCATGTGAGGCAATGATATGAAATAATATATAAATACAATGTAAATACTAAAAATATATTATCTTTCAAGGAGCCTAAAATTGACAAGTCTATTCACCCTAATTTTGTTCTAACATTATTTTAATGTTACTTCTTAATATAATGGCAATTTAGAATGCATTATTATAAATGAGACTGAAATGTAATATATCTGGCTGCTTTGAGATCCTGTATAATGTTACATACCATGCATCTACCAGTATCTGGATCACAGATCTCGCTGTGGTTGCTGCACTGACAGGGGACACAGGGAGGGTTTTGGAAACGTAACCCTAAGATACTGATTTCTGACAGCTTCTGTCTATAGTATCCAGGTGCACACTCCTAAAGAAAGAAAAATATGGGGTGAAAAAGGGTAAATCCATTGTTTTTGAAACGGCTGAATAAAATTCTACTTTTTGGAAATGCAACTTACCTGACATGAAAGTCCTCTATAGCCAGGAGGGCACTCGCAGACCTCAATGAGATGAGCAGCTTCTCGGCCAGAATGCATGTCTGATGCCTCCACCGCAATCTCCATTGATATATTAGAGATCCTAGGAATGTTCAAAAAAGAGGAAAATAATAGGATAGGATATGTTACTTTATTACACCTTTCGTGTTTATGAATTAGCTAAGGAATTTATCACAGAATGAACACATTAACTGATGACCTGATGTTTTACAAGTACATAAATATAACGTGACTGTGATTTATGTACATAAGTTACTAAATCTTTACCTGCTTTGTTGTAATCCATATCCATAAGATGCTTTGATTAGAATGTATTCAATGTTGTTTAAAACATACATGAAATCTGATCTTGTGACAGTCTGCTCAGAATTAAAATACCTCCAGGTATTCTGCAAATGACAAACAAATAAAGGAAACATTCAGTGAAGTTAAATGGTAACCATTACATTGGATTAAATAAAAACACAGTTTCAGAGAAGTTTTGTGATCACAGCATAGACCATTGGATTGCTCACACTGTGCAAGTTCTACTCTTTACAATAATAATGTCTAAAGTATCAGAGACGATGTTCCAAAAGTCTGTACCTGAGCACTGAACATCCAACTTAGATCCTTAATCCTTAGCAGCATTATCAGTTGGTTACTAAGCAATACATATGTTGGGTTTGATGTGGCTCAGTTCTACTTTGCCCAGTTGGTTTTAACTATTGAGAACTTGAGCAGCTGCTGAGAAGCCAGGCTATTACTTTACAGTACTTACCTCTGTCATGCTGGCTTGAATCTCCGTTCTCACCGCGTTTCCAGGAGCAGGGGTGTACATAGATATAATCAGTTTGCTGGCGCTCCCACCTTTCATTAAAATCTGGGGCTCAAAATCAGAGGAACCAGAATCTCCCAGAGCGTAATAAGTAATGACATATGACAGCATTCCACCGTATGCTAAAATCTGTGGCCAGATAAATAGAAGACAAAAGTATAAAACATGGTTTACATTGCCAGACAAAATAAAAAGAATGCAAACATTAGACCTTTACAGCTCAACAATAATTTTCTATGTTATATTCATATCTGGGAACTCTCTGGATTAACCAGGATTCTCCGGGTAAAGCCCCACTTCCTCGGGTCTTCGAGTCTTGTTTTGCTTGGCAGGGGGCGGGGCTTTGTTATATCCAATCTCCACCCACTTTGCTTTGATTTCCCATCTAGCAGGCCCCTATACCAGACTAACCCCGCCTCTATGTGTGACTAGCCCCACCCCCAGCGAAGCCAGAGGAGATCCACAGATATCCTCCCCGGGAAGTTCCTAGGTATAATTACATTATCCTACTATGTTAACCCACTAACACATTAATATGACCAATTTTCACATCAAGTTCAATATTAACTATTGTTCTTACCTTATTATCTAAAAACTGTTGTGGTAATTGCCAGTAGAATTTTTCCGAATTCAGACGTTGCTGCACCACTGTTGCATCTAATAAAATGTCGATCGCCTCTGAGAATACCCCGTCTGTAGTTCCCTGAAGGTTACTTGGAGAAACCACGCTGAGCAGAGAATTATCCGGGACCAAGGAAATCTAAATACAAATATTTAAAAACATTACATATTGCATTGCATCGATAAAAGAACTGATCTTTTCTGTTTTGTATTTTGCCTGTAAAAGATTACATTTGTATTGGATCATATGCAGAGAAATCCTTTACCTGAGAGCAATACTAATGTTAAAACTTTAATTTAGAATATAATGTATACTTGGTAATGGGGTATGATAAATACAAATATGCTAAATATGTGTAGATTTTTGGCACCTTTTCTTTTTTAAAATAAACAAAAATAGGTCTAATATTCTACCATTATATAT
>VKOC01009457.1:0-18762 GCA_009364415.1 Spea multiplicata | reverse complement strand
CTCCCATCACTCCTGTGTTCCAGTGGCCCTTTATCACTCCCATCACTCCTGTGTTCCAATGGCACGTTGTTTTCACTGATCCAAGTTTAAGTTTAAAAGGCTAATTGCTAATTAGAAACCCCTTTGTAATTATGTTACAGTGAGAGATGCCCTTATTTCCCACAAAAACAGCTAAATGACCTTAAATTCTCTGCTGCTATATACAGGCTTGTTAAAATTTTCTGCTACAGAACATGGCTTACCAACCTTAAGGCTACCAGAATATTTTCGGGGCTATAGTTAAAAGAACTCTTAGCCAGAGGGACGCTTTTTGTCCAGATCCACCTTTGGGAATTGCAGGGTGGTCATAACCCTTGTTAAACAGTCTCTGGCTTTTCTTCTCTGCCGGAACAGGTTAATAATACATGGAAATTTGATCCCAATATTCAGACTATAGATTTTACTATAAAGCTTCTGAATATACTGTTATGAATTAGCAGCCAGGCGTGCCTATTATGAGTTACGGCTGGTAATAAAAGCCATGTGTTATAAAATCTTATATAAAGATTATATGAAGTGTCTCGTGATTAAATGCATAAAAACAACTTATTATTCTAAGTGTTCTAACGCTATCCTTGTAATTAAAACTGTTAGTAATAAAACAGCAAGTCACTAAAACAGTTACTAGTGAAACATTTTATAAATGCAAAAGCCAGTCTGATCCGCACGGCCTTCGATTTGCTTTGAGCTTTTCAGACCATTTTTAGAATGATGCGTTGGTGGAAAAGCATTAAAAATAAAGCTGAAAATCTAAACAATTAGTACAAATATTATAAGAATATATGAAGCTTTCTGTATATTTTTCGTTGCAGTTTGTTACAGAATCTTCCAAATTTCTATTACAGAATTTTCCTAGTACACAGTACGGAAAGATTTCGCAATACAGATATACAATTAGGACAATTTGCCGTTCACATCGCTTCAGATCATATATATGTATTTATTTTTGTATATTCAACATTTTTAGGAGACCTTGTTTTTCAAAGTTTATGGAGTGCAGGCAAGAAACAGTAAATATTTCTAAATGTATAATTATTTACATATATATATATATATAAAAAGTATTTGTACATTCCCTAATTACACATTAATAGTAGGTAACGGATCGTGTAAGTATATAAACAATCCATTACCTAGCTCGGCTTGAAATACTTTAGCACGCTGTTAGGCAGTTTTGAAACGAGAGGCTTTTTACCCTTCGCCACTCTTGATTTCTCTGGTGGTTTCTTGCTCTGCGCTTTCATTTTGGAAGTGTGCTTTTGCTGTTTCCACTCAGATAGGAGTTCCTTCTGTAGCTCCAAAGGTAGCTCTAAAAATACTCCCTGATCAACGCTTTTTGGAAGTAATAGGGATGTCTCTCGGCTGCCCGATTCCATGCAATCCATTCCTGCTGCTTCATCAGTATACGGAGCGTTTAGGGTACAACTACCATCAGGCCGATCGTGCGGGTTGGAAGTACTGGTACCTGCGGACTCTCCTGCGATGCTGCTGCTGGATTTTGTATCTTCATACTGAGGGACTTCTACTTGATTGTTTAAGGAAACCCGTGCATGTTCCTTACTCAATGATTTACTTGTAGATGGATCATCTGGCGTTACTTTACTGAAGAAACTCCGTATGCCTTTAGAGGGCGGCCCCGTCTGGTTACTCCTATGTGCTTGTGAAACCGCTGGACTTCGGAGAATCTCGTTCCGGATATCGTCAGGTAGCTGGCTAAGCACATCCATGTCAATATCCTCAGGTAGGGACACTGAACATGTCTTATCGGAAGGGGGGAAATCTTTACCCGGACTACGATCCGCTTCAGAGAAAGCTGCTGGGTTTTTCTTAAGATTGAAAGCTACGTCTGTATTGGTTTCCTTTGGGAACAGAAAGAGAGCACAATTAATATTAATAGTGAGAAATGGTTTAAAACAATGTAACGTTACATGGGTTACAATAGAAAGTGCAGGGTTAGCGGACCTTTTACTGGGCCGCCATTATGGCTATATCCATTCTACTTGTTAAAGTTTACACTTGTAACTCTGACGACTGAATAATGTTACAGAGAGTAAGGAGTTACCTCCGTGTGCGGAGAGCTCTTTGCTTGTGTTTTCTGATTTAAGTAGAACCCTATTGAATTTCGGGAGGAGGTCGGAGCCTTCAGGTTGGAGAAGCAGACATTTAGAAGCGTGAGGTGGAAAGGCATCTTTACATTGATCATCTTTTCGAACAGCTTCATTAGTAATTCCATCAGAGGTGCTGCGGGAGCATCCAATTCTAGATAAATAACACATATCACTAATCTACTAAAGGAAAAAGATGGATTACATGACACAAGATTTATAGGAAAGAGGAGTAGATCTATGAGCAGCAGTAGATGTGATTTATTTGGACACAAAAGGTTACTGTACAGATTGTCAGAAATAAGCTTAGGGGCAAAAAGATGCCCTTGGATTGGAAATTGGCTAAAAAATTGAATGAAAAGAGTGGTTGTAAATGGAAATTTCTCAAACTGGACCAAGGTATCAAATGGAGTATCTCAGGGGTCTGTCCTGTGTCCTATTCTTTTTAATTTGTTTATTAACCCCATCACGACAAAGCCTGTACATGTGCGGGCTCACAATGCATCGTCATTAATGGGTTTTTGGACACCCCAATGGCATATAAAAAGGGGTATTGATTCACAGGGGGAGAATATTATCTTTTTAAGGCAATGGTAAAACCTCAACTAAAAAAAAAACAGGGCTACAAAACTAATAAGGGGATTGGAAGATCTTAGTTATGAAGAGAGACTATAAGTTACATCTACATGCGCTAGAGAAACTGTGTCTTTATTATATAAAACATTGTATAAATATGTGCATTATTACATTGTACAAATATGTGTGGGGAAGATATAAAGAGCTATCCAGCGACCTAAACATTAACAGAAATGTACAAAGAACAAGAGGTCATATTCTGAGACGGGAAGAGCAAAGATTTCATAGACGACATAGGAAAGGATTCTTTACAGTGAGGGCAATAAAGGTATGGAATTCACTGCCGAGGGAGATGGTGTTATCAATGTATCAAATACAATAAATGCCTTGAAATGCCTTCTACTTTTTTTTAAGTAGAATACTATAAGTGATAGAATAAATATTAACATTTTAGAGCTTCTTCATCCAAGGAGAAATCTGATTGTCTCCCCCCCAAAAGTGGCAAAATTCCAGGAAGGATAGGTAGAGGAGTTCAACTTGATGGACTTAGGTCCTTTTTAAACCTAATTACTGTTTCTATGATATTCAACTAAACATTTGATGTCCATTTTGCATGGACATCAATGCATTTTACTACTTGCAAATAAATGCACACATTCCTTAATTGGTGCTAAAAATGAGAATTTCCCAATCCTGAAGCAGGCGATGTTAAAAGTATAATACATGCGCACAAGCAGCAGTTCAATGGCTTGCAAAGTTGAGGGGCGGCCACAACACAAGCTAAGGTGGCATACTTTTTTCTTTGAGATTTAGAAATAAAATGCAGAATGGAACTCGTAACCAAGTATCAGATGTATTTATTTGAATGTTTTACATTCTGCGTCTCAGAGCGGGTACCGAGCTAAACTAATTGTCTGTATAGACAGGCATAGCAGGTATTATGGTGGCATTATAATTAATATAAAGAGAAGAGCCCTCACCTGCACCCATGTTCTGGATTATGTGATTTGGAATAGCGCACTGGCGGCTTTCTCGATTGAACCATTTATTGGTCGGGTGGAACTGGCGTATGGTCAGGCGCAGCGTGTGTGGAATTCTTCCATCTTTGGACAATCTAAACAAAGCGAACATTTCAGCGATGCAAATGATGTCATAATAGAGATCAATTCTGCTATACCAGGGCGAAGAATAAGTAAAACCTTGGCACCGTACAATGTCTTTAAGATACCAGACTGAAGTCTCATTCTACTTAGAGTCCTTACGGAATCTGTACACAAAGAGCCTTATCAAAAATATTGTTACGATTCCCTCGGCCTACCATCTTCACAGATGTTTAACCCCTTAAGAACCAGACTATAGCTCCAGAGCATGTGTTAGGTTTTTGCTGTCTTTCTTCGACTATTATTTTCTCTCTTATTTAGTGAATCCACACATATTATATTTTTTTGTGACAAGGCTTTTTTTTCTCATTCATACATGTATGACATTTTTTTTCAGAAAACAAATATACAAAAATTAGATTAAAAAAAATAAACATGTTCAGTTTTACAGATATATAAAATTATTCACAGCTAGTATAAAAGTTAAAACATACCAAAAATATTTGTTTACTTGCCCTTTTTTAAAAAAAACACCTTATGTTCACATATAACTCATTTATTTAAAGTTTTCTTATTTTTTAAACTCCCACCAAATCTAATTCTTAATCTAATTTCCCACTAACCTCAACCAAAATTGCTACCCAATATGCACCCCATTACAAAAATGGTAAAGAAACATTTAAAAAATGTGCGCAGAAGTACAGGGGATCTACAATAGGATGGAGAATTCAGCTATGTGATTTATTTCAGCATCATCCGCATCATTTGGTCATGAAGGGTTTAATTATATATATATATTACACATACACACTCATAAAAGAATGCATGGACAAAGACAATTTACTGTTCAATGCAGTCTCGACATGAATGCATACTTATTGATTACTTTAACATATAGTCTTCAACCTGTTTAAAAATAAATACTTCACTTTAGAAGACACTGCAGGTGAAAATGTTAATTTAAAGGGCACAACAAATGCATTAAGTTACATATAATGCCTGAAATGTCCCATTTTACCATAGAGCACAGTTTAGTGTACACAGCCTCCTAACAGCGCTAAAACACAGATCTTTATCACACGGTTTATATCAGAAAAGTGTTTACTGACCGGTTCAGCAGACTGTCCAGAAGCTCTTTAATTTTTGTTTTTACTTCTAATACCGTTGAGCATTTTTTAAAGGAATCTTCGTCACTTAGAGACTGTTGAATACATAAAACAGGCAATCAAATACGGGTGAGAATAATATTAAGATACTGAGTGAAAATGACTATTACTGCACAATGTGAACATTTTTTCCTACCTAATAAACATATGTTGGCTTGTAAAGATTAGTAAAACGTTTCTTTTTTTTTTAATTACTCGAATAGGGTGACCCCCACAGCCATTTTTTTTTTACAGCACACGCATGCATTTAACATGTTGCTGATCATCACATGTAAGGTGCTGCCTCCTGCTGTATGTGGGATGTATAAACTCAGTTATACATCCCATACCCTACAGGAAAGTATGGAATAACATTACTGCTACTTCTGATTATATTAAACATGGCATGTTTACTGGAAAAGTAAGGCTAATTTTACAATGATCTCCAATACAGTAGTAATGCGACTGGCATCTCTACATATTTGGCACTAAATAACACATAATTGAAACTACTTTTTCATGTGAGATCTGCTTTTTCTGAAATTCTACATTTTAGATGGGTCAGTGAATCAAGCCCCTTATATATATATATATATATATATATATATATATATAAATAAATAAATAAAAGAAGGATTAGATATATTGGGGCATCCAAATGTGTGTGGCTGCGGCCATACAAGAGGTCTGTGCCGATTGAGATACAGATCCGCTGTGCGTCAGTGAATATGACATCATATCCGGACCCCACCGCAGACCCACAGGCAGGCAGACTGACAGACTGGCCAGGGAGGTATTAACACAAACATAAAAAATATGAATTGGGGAAACGCTGAGGAGTTTATGAATGGGAAATAATGCTGGGTTCGGAGATGGAGGGGGTGATTATAGAGGATGGAAATGATGGGGGAGGAATATGATGATGAGGTATGAATGTGGTAGTTGGTGGGCATGGAATATGAATTATGATGTGAGTGGGTCTTAAGGGCAGCTCTACACTTACACACAATCTATGGGACTGCACCTAAGATAAGGACATGTGCCTAGCAACATATGAGGTTTTACAGCAAGAAGAAAATAGATGGCCTTGTCTCTAATTAAATTAGTTACTACTTGGTCAAGCGTTTGAATAAGCCTCTGATACCTGGGGAGGTCCAGATGGTGTGACCGGTGAATTGTCTTCTCCTCTGCTGAGCGTCTGCATCCGAAGAGCAGCTGACCTTCCAAACTCCTTCTCCAGCATCGACAAGGGACAGCTCTGCAAGTCTTGGATGCGGCTAAGGTTCAGAGATTCAAGACGCTGAGAGGTTTTGTAGCCAATACCTAAAGTACATAACTCATCAGCAAAGTGCAAATATAACCTCATGTAATTTCCTAACACCAACAAATAAATACATATTATATTATATATATATATATATATATATATATATATATATATATATATATATGAGATCCTGAAGTATGCTCTACCCACTGAAACACTTTACAGAAAGAAATGTGTAAAGGTCCCAGGTTCGGTGAAAACAGCGTTCAGAATAAAAATAAAATTGGCAAAATGTGTACTTTGTTCCTCAAATATTTGCTTGTAGCTGCTTCTCTCTGGCAGAACTCTCACGTCACCCAACAATTGTGAATTTCCTTAGATAAATGCAGGTGGATCAGTAAGATTTTAAAATTCATGCTAATTAAGGAGAAGATTCATACCTGTTTTTGTTTAGTTTTTATGGTGGGGGGGTGTTACTAATGTTCCCCAAAAACTCTGCATTAAGCAGTCCAAGGTTTCTTCAGTAGCACTGAAGTGCACATTTATGAGAAGTAGAAGGAAAAAACATATCGCACGTGGTATCAAAATCATATACCTGTGGACCAGGGACTGAGCTTTTCTAGACCCCAAAAGCCTGCGGGTTGGCAGAAGAAGGACGCAAGTGTCAGTTACAAGGCTTGTGGAAATCATTAATAGCTATGGGGTACTTAGAAAAATGTCCAGCACAAACCCCCTGCCATAGCCTTCCCGACAATCGCTTCATTTATTAAGGCTTTCCCTTAATAAAGATGTTCTACTCCATTTCTCTATACACTTCAAACTCCTACATTGACTTCAAACACTTTAAGAGGAAGGACGTCTAATCGCTTACCTGGGACTTTCTTTACATGATTAAGACCATTAATAAGATGACTGCTGTTTTCTGGGAACAGGACTGTTTGCTGGTTTGGTTTAAACGTTCCAGAAACCAACTTGGATAATAGCTTATTGGACGCGATTCCCGCGCATGAAGTGACAAACAGCCTACTATGCAAAGCCGCTCTGATTTCAGCCGCAATCTGAGATCCAACCGCGATCCGCATGTGAGCCCCGTCTTCCGGGTTAAAAGCTGTGCAAACGCAAAGTAGTTATTTTTAGTGGCAGAGATCTGTAAAATACACAATGTGAGTTTCTAAGGCTGGATACATAAGGCTGCCACCGAGTGATTTTGTCCATTGTCATAAAGATGGCTTTAGGATAGATCAAGGCAAGCTTGCAATAAAGTAATCACAAATCACTTATCTAAACAACTTATTACATTCAATTTTAATTATAGAGTGCCGGCTTATAGCGGGAGAGTTACAATTAAGACTGAAAACGACTATATAAGACATAATGGTAAAGAAGGAGAAGAGGTCCCTATTCTTGTGGGCTTACAATCTATTATGGGGTGAGGATGAATGAGATCTGTACTTTTCATCTGGCAGTTAGTGTAAACACTTTGGAGATATTAAGTTTTAAAAAGTTGTCGTAGGGAAGCTGAGGTCAGTGGCATAATGTGGCTGAGATAGCAGATGCCCTGATGTCCTCTCCCTTCTCCGCCACCAACAAGGTCAGTCAACATTAATCAGCAACTTGACAGGGGATAACTGAATGGGGAGGAATACAGATCCTGAGAAGAAGTAGTCAAGGCTGCTCCAGTGGTATACAGGTTTGTTTTCATCCTTTGGCTTTCAATATCACCTGTATACTGATGACACCCAGATCGTCTCCCAATCTCCCTCCCTGTCTTAGATCGTGTAACTAGGTGCCTCGCCTCTGCCTCTGCCTGGATCCCGTTTCCTAAAACTTAATCTCTCCAAAACCGAACTTCTCATCTTCCCTCCCTCCAAAGCTAACAGTCCCTCATCAGTTTAATGCTCTCTGCCTGTGTGCCAACCTTAACTCTGACTTCTAGCTCACCCCCACATTGAGTTTGTCTGCCACCAAGGCTCTTGTCCATGCCCTCATTACCTCCTACATTGACTATTGTAAGCCTGTCTAAGCTGGACTCCCTCACACCCATCTACAATCGACCATGAACACTGGTGCCAGACTTATCTTCCTCTCACATCGCTTTACTAACGTCTCTCCCCTCTGTCAGTCTCTTCACTGGCTGCCTGTGCGCTTCAAGATTCGTTTCAAAATCCTCACTCCTACTTTCAAAGCCCTTCATAGCCATTACCCCCTACATATCCTCACTCTCTAAATACACTCCTAACCGGTCTCTCCACTCAACCTATGATCTCCGTCTGTCCTCTCCACGGATTTCCAGCTCTCATGTGCGCTTACAGGATTTCTCCAGGGCTACCTCTATCCTCCCCTGGCTTGTCTGTCTTTCCGCCTGCCTTCGGTCCTTCAAAAAAATCCCTCAAGACCCACTTCTTTAGGGACACCAACGAACTTAAGTGTTATCACCCTTCCTCCTACATTCCTTCAGCTCAACTTTCCTGGCCCCTCTCCTCCAATACTTATGTGGCTGGTCTGTCCCTAACACCGTAACTGCTACCCCGTGTGTAATACCCCTAAACTCTCTCTCTGTTATGTTATATACTTGTCTTGTCTATCCATTCTCCAGTGCTGGGAGGAGTGATGGACCTGCTTAACATTTAACAGTACTCTTTGATGAGCTATTTAACCATTTTAGCTCATAACAAGGCATATACCTAAAACTCACCCCTCTGCCTGTCCACCAGTTACTGCAATTTAAAAAGATACAAATTAAGCAAGCCATTAATGCAGCCGAAGCCATGTCTATACTGGGACATATAGTTAATTTTATGATCAATTACTGTAAAGTTTTAAGTAAAGGTCAAAGGTTGCTTCTTAGGTAAGAGAATAGTTAATACAAACCTCCAAAACAGTAAGGACCCTTTCTTGGTGACCTACAACATTGTGGGATAAATGATAGTGTCCCTTTATAGGTTATCTCTATATACTACAGACAATGTGATTTTCTTCATTATAGAACTATAAAAAGTTCATCCGGGGTGTTATAGAAAGAAATTAAAAGCCATTGGAACGATCAGTATGATTTTAAACAATCCTAGAACACTGGCAATCAAAGGAAATCAGATACATATGCCTGATTTATCTGCAAAGCTGTAGAACATAGCAGAAAGTAACAAACAATAAAACAAATACTATATAACAGCTTACTTTGGTCATTGTACACATGACCACACACAGAGACCTCTAGATTGCTTTCCTTCCGAGGCTCCTGCTGTAATTTCTTATCAACCAGATCGGTGACATCGATGAAGTTTTCATCAAACCCAAGCCTTTCCACCTTTGGACTGAATTCTTCCAACAATTCTGAAACAAAGAAAAACTTATCAACAAGAGCAACCAACCAAAACTCTACTGACACCAGTAGAGATGAGTTATTGCTTTATTCCTTCAACATTTTGACTCCCTAAAACCAAGGAGATCGATGCATTTCCAAGGACAAAAACAAACAAAAAAAGGTTTCTTAAAGGAATACTCCAGCCAATATATATATGCACTTTAATGATGCGTGCTCCACCACTCAGTTAATAGCCCCGCAGGGGATGCGTTCGGCCGAATACATCTTCCTGCGCGATATACTCACCTAAAGCTTTGAGAAGTGTAATGTTAGGACCCTGGTGCGCATGCGTGGAAAGTGCTATCATTGATTTCGATGGGAGGACTTCCCGGTCACTGACTCCTTGCTTCAAGCAGCCAATCAGAGGCAAGAAATGCGAGATCATGGAATAGAGCAGCAGCTGCTGCAGCTGGGCAGCATCTTCTACGATAGGTAATAACTGTATATTTTTGTTTTGGAAGATATTAAAGTACTCACAGAGGGTTAGGGTAACCTCACAGTGTATTTCAAAGTGCATTCTTCTATAGGCGGGTGGCAGGGGCACAAAAGTGCCCCTTTAAATGGGGGGAATTATCACAATATACAGCTGCAGTAAGTGTTTAACCAAAGTATTTACTGTAACCTGCTAATTTGTGCAATACTTAACTGACACAGCTAAGATTCAATGGGACATGAAACCCTATTCTGTAGGAGTGACGTTGATCTGGTGGTATTCAAATGGTCAAGATAAGTCTATCTGGGTATATTTTAACTGACCTTTAGTTGAAATTGCATGCGGCAGATCTAATAACGAACAGGGTGATCCGTAGAGTTAACCAACCCGAATTGTCTTTACCTATTAATCACTCATTGGGGTTTATTCACTAAAAGAAGGCATGAGAGTTTGCAGAAGCGTTTTATCTTAATTAATTTTAAATGTTATTTTCATAACTATCCTTTGAAAAAGGCCGCTGCGGGAAATTTGCACAAATCATTAGATGCCTTTTTTTCTAGGTACAATGACTCAAAACATTAATTTCCCTTCCAGAATATTAACAAGTACCCGTAATTCTGTAAGACATTTCTCGGTAGGGAGTCAGATCCTCTCCACTAACCAGCACTAGGTCTGGACACTTCTCTTTTGCGTCTTTAATCAACATCAGTTTCGTTACGCCCATCCTTCTGGCTTCATAATTACAAGTCACCACGATAAATTTCTGTTGAACACCTAAAGGGCAAAAAAAAAAGCCACAGTTGAATTTCAAGGTATTACACATTAAAAGTGATTCATTTCTTTACAAGAGGCTTCTGAGAGTAATATCAATTTATTTGATGTTTCGTACAAGAGTTGATAGGAAGTTAGGTGAGCAAAACGTTTTATAGACAAGAGGTTATAGCAGGTTTAAAAAAAAAAAAAAAAAAAAGGGAAATCCGTGGCTCAAAAAACATGATTTGATGATTTGGGTCCAAGGCTAAAGATGACCACGGTCAACTAAACTAGTACCGGATGGAGGGAAAAAAATTCCATTCCATCCGTTTCTTTATGGACCTTGGTTTGTGATGAACCGGAACGGAGATTGCGAGCCGGGTGTCTCGTCCAATATCAATGCCTGACCTCACAAACACTCTACTGGTTGAATGGGAAGAAATTCCCACAGAAACTTCCCAGAAGAGTGGAAGCCGTTATAGCTGCAAAGAGGGCCAAGTTCATATTAATGTCTCTGTATTTAGAATGTGATGTCATCAAAATCCCTGTTGGTGTAATGGCCAGGTGTCCCAATACTTTTGTCCTTGGGAGGGGGAAGCCCGCCTGCGATGACAGCTCGTCTGCTCGCTTGTGGTCCTCACATCTGCCGACAATTACATCACATCCCTGCACTCAGACTCAGTCAGTGTGGCCTGCTGGCCCATCGTTAGTTAACCCAGCGCTGCCCATGTTCAGCAAAGCCCTAGGTGCCCGGAAGAGATTTCTTGTCTCCATGGCAACCTGACGCATGGGGTTTGTCAAGCCTCATCCTAAGGCGTTCCTATTTTTCAGCCGAACTGCTGTGACGTTAATAATTAAAATGTATAATAATAATAATAAAAAAAAGTATAAAGGTCTAAATAAATGATCACGTTACCGAGAGGTTTATCCTTCAGCTCCGGGTTGCGAATCATCTCTACCTGGGCGTAGAAGCAGTCCATGTCTATGTGTATGATAACTCGGCTCTCAGCGGAACACGATGTCCCCGAATTTCTGGAAACTAAATGAAAATCTGTTTGTTATTAACACAATTTATAAAACAATTATCTTTTCTACATACAAAACGCCCGGCGTCAACGTCCTTTCTTTTGACCCTACAAAACAAGCGACTTTGTCTGAGTTTTAATTTTATTCAGTAAAGCGGGGTTCGCTTTTATTCATTCGCTATTCATTCTGTCCCTGGTGTGTTTCTCCCAGGTCTAAGCTGCCCTGCATGATGTATACCAGAAAATCTCAGGTTGACTAATGCATTATACAGGGTGCTTGGCCCTTCACCATGCATAGTAAACACACTCAGCTTGGCCGGCATCCAGAAAGATGGACATAAAATAACCACATTTCCAAACGCAGCCCCGTTTACATAATGAATTGTTTTGACAATTTTTGGTGCAGGTACATTTTTTACACAGATAAGAATTGTTTTAAAATATTTCATAAAGTTGTCTTTTTTAAGAATCTTTCTTTTTTTAATTTTATTGTCCTGAAACTTTCATTAGAATTGGTTTTCTGTCAATAAGTGACGCGCCGGGTACCGGAGGCCTCCGCCTGGCGATGATGAGGGGGAGGCAATGACAAACTCCACACAAAAAAACATCACGTGACTGCGCTGTCCATTACTACAGAGAAGCTGCCATGTGAACGCATCGATCGCTCCAAACCCCTAAAGCTTTATTAAACTTACTCATTATTAACAATCAGGGGAGTCAGTTACAGTGTATATAGGAAAACCCTGTGCAGCCCTGGGTACCCTGAATGACGCAGGGAGGGGGTATCTATACATTAATGCCCCTAGTCAGTGTATCTACACTATGCACTCTTAATACCCCAGCGAGAAGGCATTTACACCGAGCAGCAGGGTGTCCGCTTGGGGCCACATCTCGGGCCAGCCAGTCAGTGTCTTCCTCCTCATCCTCTACATCCCGCGGCGAGTCCATAGCAGCGCGCGATACACAGCCCGTCACACACGGGAGTCAGTCCGGGAGCGGGAGGCGCGAAGCGGTGAACAGGGGGCGTGTCTTCTGAGTGACAGCTGGTAGCAGGGGCAGAGTTTCGGAAGGAAAGCTTTGACAGAGGCGTGACTCCTGACAGACAGGGGGCGGGGTTGCGAGCAGCATGACAGGCGACAATAAGGGAAGTGGTGCGTACACACTGACAGCTGAGCACAGGAAGAGTACTGCGCACTGCGATGGGCGGATGCAGAGGCGGGGCTCCGAGGCGTTTAGCGACAGTCGACTGGGGCACCCTGGCAGGCCAGGGTCAGGGGACGTGGCTCTAGGCACTGTTGGAAAAGGGCGGGAAGCGCGTTTACCACAGGCTGGTGTGTGGAGAAAGTCGGTGTTCGCAGTGGGGGTTGGAACTTGCTTAGCACTTTAAATTTGTTTAGTGACTCCCAGATGCTCTGCTGGTGTTAGGTTGAGTATACAGGCAGGTGCGATTCTCAGCACCAAAACTGTAAGAGGGTGTTTGTCTCTAACGGCAGAAATAATTAACTTATGGCGGAGGGCCTGCTGAGGCGTTATACTTGGGGCTGGGCTTCACTGGTGCCTAAAACATGAAGAGCAGCCAGAAACGTAGACCACAACTCCCATAAAGCTGCTTTCTCATTTCTCATACTTTTTAATATGGCTTTTGGGGTTATAAATCCCCCCGACACACAGACATAATGCAATAGTATGATGTAATAGTATTGCGACTGTATAGTCAGGAGGTAAATTATATAATCTTAACTAAATCTCAGCCATTGGCTGATTCTGTTAGAGGGACCACAAGTGTCTCAAACATTCAGGAGCAGTGCGCAGGCTGTGTGCGAGTAAACTACAAGACTTCCCCTGGGAGGGAGGAACATGGCTGCTGATCGTGGTGGAGAAGACTTCACGAGTCCTTGAGCACAGGCTTTGTTGAGATCCCTGGAAAGTGAACACACTCGGTGCAGTGAAAGCTCCTCTCTAGGACGTCACACAGAAGGAGGCGTAGGAGAAGCTTGGAGTCTGATGTGTTGAGGGCACTTTGTGGTTTGTCAGGAAGGGCCTGATGCCGAGTAAGGAGCAGGTCGCTGTCGGGGGCCCATCCTCAGCTTGACAGTCTCGAGGACGGTCCTCTCAGCCCTTGGACATTTGGCGTGTCCCCTTCCACCCAACATGACCCCATCCCCCATACACAGGAGCTCTTCCTACTGCAATAGATGAGACAGTTATCTAAAAATAAAAAAGTGAATTGGCTTCATTGGCCACCAGAATACTTGATGCCGTATTTGTTTTTGTGTCCCTTTTGCATTCACACCTTTTGTGTGCTTCCATTGACGATAAGAATTACTCAAACAGTTTTGCTATACTGTCAACCAATTGTAATGATAATAGAAAAAAGATAAAAAAATGCTTTCAATAAAAATGCTCCAGAGGAAGGTGAAAAAACTTGGACACGCAGCCAATAGTGCCACAAGTAAAAAATTCCTTCCTGACCCCGTTAAAAGGCGATCGGTCATTCCACCCTAGAGCAAAAAATAAAACTATAATGGGTTTTGTCCTCTTTTATAATTGGGAATGAGGATAGATCGGTGAATTTGCACTATCAATGCTGATCCTTCACTGGGTTTTGATATCTGACTGTTTTTTTGGGGGGGGTAACAGTAGAAATAATACATTTTAAACATGATTTGCATTTTCTTTCTATCGCATTCTTATCCATGAAGAACGGGTAGATCACGCTCCAGGCTTTTGCAGGCAGGTCAATTCCATATGGAAGAGAAGATAAAATAGGTACCATTAGAACTTACAATCTGGTGCATTCTACCCTCTCTGTCTCCATAACTTTAAGTATAATTACATCTCTATATCCCCTCTTTCCGGCATGCTGCGTGCCCCAGCTCCACTTTACTTATCTTTAATGTAGGACGGGGTGTGTGAATAACGAGTAGACTTCAGTCTCTAGACTTTTGCAGGAGAGTCAGTTTCACATGGAAAAGAAGATAAAGCAGGTACCATTAGAACGGATTTCATCCTCCCTTTCCACATAACCCCCTTTTCTCTTATTTACTATCTTATACTCTATAAATATATATATATATATACATATATATAAATATAAAAATCTGATCAATGGGGCCACGTGGCACAGGAACAGACGCTGCGTGAAAAGACTTAGGTTTCTGTGGTGTTTGATACGTCTGCTAAGGGGTTAGAGAGCTTTTATTATTCTTAGTGGAACCGCAGCTGTAAATATCTGTATTAGATAATAGTTTGCAGCAGAGATTGGTACTTGATGATTTTCCTGTTTGGTTTATTTCTTTTAAATGGTGACATCGAGCTTTTTTTGGGCTTGACACATTCCGATTAATTGTCTAATTATTTGTACAGTAGTTTGGTCTTGCCCGCGGTGAACAGTCATTCTAGTATAAGGATTTTTACTTAGCCCCAAAAACTATCAATATACGGTACATTAATAACCCCCAGCGCTGTATACAGTAATATAACCCCCAGCGATGTATACATTAATATAACCCCACAGTGCTGTATACAGTAATATACCCCCCAGCACTGTATACAGTAATATAACCCCCAGCACTGTATACAGTAATATAACCCCCAGCGCTGTATACAGTAATATAACCCTCCAGCGCTTATAAGTAATATAACCCCCCAGCTGTATACAGTAATATTAACCCCAGCGCGTATACTGTAATATAACCCCCCAGCGTGTAACATAACCCCCGCGCTGTATACAGTAATATAACCCCCCCGGCGTTACAGTAATATAACCCCCCGGCGCTGTATACAGTAATATAACCCCACACCGAGCTGATGCTTTATGGCAATGCTAATGAAGTCTATTCCTCTATATTCAGAGCATCTGTCTGGGTGATTAAGACTGAGGTATTCTATTGTTTACCACAAGGCAGTATCATAAGGAGATTTGGCTAAAATAATGAAGAAATGTATGATAGTAGATCAGGAAGTCGTGGGTTTTGTAGTCTGCCTTGCGGATGCTGAACATAATTCCTGGGGATTTCCACCGGTGTCATGAAATTGCATGACATCGCATAGCTTCAGAGTGAGCAGCCACGGGCTCCGAGACAGTGGGCAACCATTGGCCAAAGCAAACACTAACCATGGACAGGCAGAAAAAGTAAAACATGTGATTTCTAATATCCCTTTTATAGTTTATTGGGACAATTAGCAGAAATGTTAAGAAGCCCTTGTTTCTTAACATTTCTGCTAATTGTCTTCAGGGAATTTCAGCGCCAGACGGGGAAAAATTGGCAGCCCTGGCACTTTAAAGCCAGCAGCCACAGGCTGGATACGCATGGCCACGCGTTACATTTTCTGTCCACACATATTCTGCAGGCGGATCTTCCGCTTGTCCACTTTTGGTTGTCCCCCCCCACACACATTTGCCCAGATGGCCAAAAGATTGGACGAGTAACATTTTGATTCATTTGTAGCTAGTTCTACCTGGCCCCTGAGTTTTGGCTGAGGCATAAAAGTATTGAACCCAGCAGGGGTCAAGATTCTGAGTGTAGAATAATGAATCATTCACCCGCAGCGTCTCATTCAGTTTCTGGTAACGCAGTAAAGAACAGTCACCCAAGCTTACGGTAATTAAAAAGGGAGGCGGAGACTTCAAAGCAGCCCTGAGATCTCCAAGTCACATAGGCGGCCGGTGGTGGATTTCATCTTAGTCCTTTTCCTGCTATTAACCATTTGTTGTAGCCAGGCCTGAATCAGCCACCAGCAAACATCCATTGCTGCGGTACCAATGGTGTCTTCCACTCGTCAAACGCACTGGAATATTAACACCCGTGGAAAAGCCCAGACACTCATTCTAACAAGCGCACACTAACCCTCACTCTAACACACACACACACTCACATTCACGGAGTCCTAGAGCAGCCCACTCTGTGCAGAGCAGATACCGCAGGGTTACTTAGAGTCATGCCCCTCTTTGGAGACTTAATTCATGCCCATTCACGCACACACACACTCATACACACAAACATACACACACATGCACACGTACCCCGGCCAGCCTGCCCACGCCTGGGAACATGGAATGTTTTCAGCCGTCCCTTCCTCTTTCACGTGTCTAAGTAAAGTTTGTTGTGATTCTAGACTCGCTTTACCTACAAGATCTGTGATTTTAGATTTCGAAAGTAGAGAAATTCTGGTTGTTTTGTGACTTTTATTGGGTTATTGTTGCTTCTATTAAGAATTCTGCCAGATCGGCAGATGGCGTGACCTGTCACATGTCTTCCGCTACATCCTATCAGACTGCACGTTATATAACTTCAACATCACGCCCAGTCTCTGTCTGAGACATCTGAACCAGCTTGTCAAGTCTGGCCAACTTTAAACACCAGACTCCGCCCACCGATACGGGACAGTTGGCAGCTATGCAACATTATAAGTAGAATTTGCATATCAAGAATACCGACATTCTGGGGGAGGGCGATTAAAATGGGGAATGGTGTACAGGGTAAAAAAATACCAGGAAAGGGGTCTTAATCTGTAGACTGGAGGAGAGGAGAGAGCGGGGGATGGGATGGAAACATTTAAATATTTAAAGCGGTTTATTAACAAGAGGGCGTAAAAATAAATAAATAAAATGAAATAAATTTGTTGCTTTGATTTTTTCCTATTCTGGTAATAATTATTTTGGTGAAAAATGTTCTATATGTGTTTTTATTCTTAGAGCGGCCGGTTAATAAAATATTTTCCATAGTGTTGTCGAACCCCTAGAGGCAAATTTTAAAGGAATGCTCTGAAATGGTTAAAACCTGCTGGAATATTTGCATTTTACAAACAAAGTAAAAAAAACAACAAGATTTTTTGTTATTAAAAAGTTTTATTATCATTTTTATTATTATCTTTCTGTAAAAGTACATGTACGATGTGAAATACGGGCAGTGGAATTGTTGAATCTCCACTAAGGGGTAACCGGACGCTGGGTGATATGCTTGGTGCACGCTTCGGAGAGGAAGGGGTTAAGGTTCTCTCAGGTACTATTTCTCCGGTCTGCAGCGTAGTGCGCGCTATGACCTGTGTTCCTCCGCCGGACCGATCGCATAACGCTCTCCGGAACTGCTTCGTGAGTGTCGTAGGCGTCCGGAGGTGCGGTTGCTAGGGGGCGCTACGTCAGCGGGGAGGCGGGTTCGCGTACACACACACTGCCCGGATCGCTGTGAGAGAAGAAGGGGCGGCTCCGGGCCGCGGGAGCCCACCCATGGTGTACTGCTGACAGAAGCCGCTCCATGGAGAAGCGGAGGATGGAGTGCCCGGCTTTGCCACCGGGATGGAAGAAGGAGGAGGTCATTAGGAAGTCCGGGCTGAGTGCGGGCAAGAGCGATGTCTACTACTTCAGGTGAGGCCGGGACCCCTGGGGGCCACCTGGGACTGCGGGAGTGGGATAGAGTGTTATGTAGGTCTCGGGTACCGGGCTTAGTCCGGTGGGGGGGCTGTTAAGGCGTTCGGTTGACGGTAGGGTGTGTGGGGTGTTTGGAGGTAGGAGGGGGCGCGTCGTGCCAAGTAGCCCAGTGTAAAGTATGGCAGGGAGTTACCCGGTGTCCGGTGTGATAGGGGTTTGTCCGGTCCCCCTGTGAGCCCGGGACACTGTATGGCAGAGTGGTACTTTGTATCAGGTGTCAGTGTGTATCGCAGGGCAGCTTGTGACAAGTGCCGTGTATATGGCAGGAGGGGTAGAGAGTACACGGTGTGTATTTGCTCGCTGTTTGTGGCAGTTGTGTTGAGGGGCACCTGGTTCAAAGTTATGAAATACCCAGTGTGCCCGGCTATGAGCGCCCTATCTATATAGCAGCACCCTGTGTATATGGCTGCACCCCGTGTATATGGTAGGGGTTACGGCGCCCCGTATATCCCGGTGTATACGGTAGGGGTTACGGCGCCCCGTATATCCCGGTGTATATGGTAGGGGTTATGGCGCCCCGTATAT